>CM023405.3:348172-616564 GCA_004368105.4 Eucalyptus melliodora | reverse complement strand
GAACATGAAGACTTCACAGAGAAAATTCCCTGATTTTACTTAAAAAATTCTCTTTCCGGCCATTTTTCAGCTAAAAAAGTCCCACTGTTGAAAATTTGTTGGGAAACATGGCTTCCAAAAGCATTGGATCATTCCGACCCATCATTTTCGATATCACAGCACCGTGAACGCCATGCAAAACATGTAGATGAAGACTTCATAGAGAAAATACCCAGTTTTTCCTTCGAAAATTCCCTTTCCGACCATTTTATGGCTGAAAAAGCTGGACTGTTGGAAATCTGTTGGGAAACATGGCTTCCAAAAGCATGAGATCAGTCCGACCCATCATTTTGCATATCACAACACCCTAAACGGCCGACGAAACAAGAACAGGAAGACTCCATAGAGAAAATTCCCGGTTTTTCCTTAGAAAATTCACTTTTACAGCCATTTTTTGGCTGAAAAAGGATGCATTTGGAAAGAGTGTTGGGAAACATGCCTTCCAGAAGCATTACATCAGTCCGACCCATCATTTTGGATATCACAAAACCCTGAATGCCCGGCGAACCAAGAAAGTGAAGACTTCACAAAGAAAATTCCCTGTTTTTCATGAGAAAATTCCATTTCCGGTAATTTTTTGGCTGAAAAAGCCCGATTGTTGGAAATCTGTTAGTAAACATGGCTTCCAAAAGCATTAGATCAGTCTGACCCATCATTTTGGATATCACGGCACCCTGAACGCCCAGCGAAACAACAACATGAAGACTCAACAGAGAAAATTCCTTTTTCCTTCGAAAATTCCTTTTACGGCCATTTTCGGCGAAAAAACCAAATTGTTGAAAATCTGTTGGGAAACATGGCTTCCAAAAGCATTAGATCAGTCCCACCCATCATTTTGGATATCGCAACACCGAACACTCGGCCAAACAAAACATGAAGACTCCACAAAGAAAATTCCCTGTTTTTCTTAGAAAATTCCCTTTCGGCCATTTTTCGGCTAAAAAGCCCAACTTGTTGAAAATCTGTTGGGAAACACGGCTTCCAAAAGCATTAGATCAATCCGACCCATCATTTTGGACATCACAGCGTGAACGCCATGCAAAATCAAGTACATGAAGACTTCACAGAAAAATTCCCTTTTTTTCCTTAGAAATTCACTTCCCGGCCATTTTTTGGCTGAATAAGCTCGTATCTTGGTAATCTGTTCGGAAACATGCCTTCCAAAAGGATTACATCAGGCCGAAACATCCTTTTGGATATCACAGCACCCGACGAAACAAGAACATGAAGACTCCAAGAGAAAATTCACTGTTTTTACTTAGAAAATTCCCTTTCCGGCCATTTTTCGGCTGAAAAAGCCCAACTGTTGAAAATCTGTTGCGAAACATGGCTTCCAAACGCATTGGATCAGTCCGACCAATCATTTTTGATATCTCAGCACTGTGACCGCCCGACCAAACAATAACATGAAGTCTCCACAGAGAAAATTCCCTGTTTTTCCTGAGAAAATTCCCTTCCCAGCCATTTTTCGACTAAAAAAGCCCGATTGTTGAAAATCTGTTGGGAAACATGCCTTCCAAAAGCATTGGATCAGTCCCACCCATCATTTTCGACATCACAGCACCGTGAACGCCATGCAAATCAAGTAGATGAAGACTTCACAGAGAAAATTCCCTGTTTTTCCTTAGAAAATTCCCTTTCCGGCCCTTTTTTGGATGAAAAAGCTCGACTGTTGGAAATCTCTCGGGAAACATGGCTTCCAAAAGCATTAGATCAGTCCGACACATCATTTTGGATATCACAAGACCCTGAACGCCCGACCAAACAAGAACATGAAGACTCCATAGAGAAAATTCCCTGTTTTTCCTTAGAAAATTCCCTTTCCGGCCATCTTTCGGCTGAAAAAGCCTAACTGTTGAAAATCTGTTGGGAAACATGGCTTCCAAAAGCATCAGATATGTCCGACCCATCATCATGGATGTCACAGCAACGTGAACGCCAGGCAAAACAAGAACATCAGACTTCACAGAGGAAATTCCCTGATTTTCCTTAGAAAATTTCTTTTCCGGCCATTTTTCGGCTGAAAAAGCCCTACTGTTGAAAATCGGTTGGGAAACATGGCTTGTAAAAGCATTAGATCAGTCCGACCCATCATTTTCGACATCACAGCACCGTGAACGCCATGCAAAACAAGAAGATGAGGACTTCACAGAGAAAATTCCCTGTTTTTCCTTAGAAAATTCCCTTTCCGACCATTTTATGTCTGAAAAAGCTGGACTATTGGAAATCTCTTGGGAAACATGGCTTCCAAAAGCATGAGATCAGTCCGACACATCATTTTGCATATCACAACACCCTAAACGCCCGACGAAACAACAACATGAAGACTCCACAGAGAAAATTCCCTGTTTTCCTTAGAAAATTCACTTTCCGCCATTTTTTGGCGAAAAAGACTCGACCGTTGAAAATCTGTTGGGAAACATGGCTTGCATAAGAATTAGATCAGTCCGACCCATCATTTTGGATGTCACAAACCCGAACGCCGGCGAAACAAGAACATGAAGACTTCACAAAGAAAATTCCCTGTTTTCCTTAGAAAATTCCTTTTCCGGCCATTTTTCCGCTGAAAAAGCCCTATTGTTGGAAAATCGTTGTTGGGAAACATGGCTTCCAAAAGCATTAGATCAGTCTGACCCATCATTTTGGATATCACGGCACCCTGAACGCCCGGCGAAACAAAAACATGAAGACTCCACACAGAAAAGTCCCTGCTTTTCCCAAAAAAATTCCTTTTACAGCCATTTCTCGACTGTGTAAAATCTGATCGGAAACATGGCTTCCAAAAGCATTAGATCAGTCTGACCCATCATTTTGGATGTCGCAGCACCCTGAACACTCAGCGAAACAACAACATGAAGACTCAACAGAGAAAATTCCGTGTTTTTCCTTAGAAAATTCCCTTTCCGTTTTTCCTGAAAAAGCCAACTCGTTGGAAATCTGTTGGGAAACACGGCTTCCAAAAGCATAAGATCAGTCCGACCCATCATTTTGGACATCACAGCGCCATGAACGCCAGGCGAAACAAGGACATGAAGACTTCACAGAGAAAATTCCATTTCCGGCCATTTTTTGGTTGAAAAAGCTCGACTCTTGGAAATCTGTTGGGAAACATGCCTTCCAAAAGCATTACATCAGTCCGAACCATCATTTTGGATATCACAGCACCCTGAACGCTCGGCGATAAAAAAAAACATGAAGACTCCACAGAGAAAATTCCCTATTTTTCCTTAAAAAATTCCTTTTACAGCCATTTCTCTGCTGAAACAGCCCGACTGTGTAAAATCCGTTGGGAGACATGGCTTCCAAAAGCATTAGATCATTCCGACCCATCATTTTGGATTTCGCAGCACCCTGAACGCTCGGCAAAACAAGAACATGAAGACTCCACAGAGAAAATTCCCTGTTTTTCTTTAAAAAATTCCTTTTACAGCCATTTCTCCGCAGAAAAAGCCCGACTGTGTAAAATCTATTGGGAAACATGGCTTCCAAAAGCCTTACTTGAGTTCGACCCATCATTTTGGATATCACAGGACCATGAACGCCCGACCAAACAAGAACATGAAGACTCCACAGAGAAAATTCCCTGTTTTTCCTTTGAAAATTCCCTTCCCGGCCATTTTTCGGCTGAAAAAGCCCAACTGTTTAAAATCTGTTGGGAAACATGGCTTCCAAATGCATTAGATCAGTCCGAACCATCATTTTGGATATCACAGCACCGTGAACGCCAGGCGAAACAAGAACATGTAGACTTCACAGAAACTTCCCTGTTTTTCATTATAAAATTCCTTTTACAGCCATTTCTCGGCTGAAAAAGCCCGACTGTGTAAAATCCGCTGGGAAACATGGCTTCCAAAAGCAATAGATCAGTCCGACCCATCATTTTGGATGTCGCAGCACCCTGAACGCTCGGCCAAACAAGAACATGAAGACTCCATAGAGAAAATTCCCTGTTTTTCTTTAAAAAATTCCTTTTACAGCCATTTCTCCGCAGAAAAAGCCCGACTGTGTAAAATCTATTGGGAAACATGGCTTTCAAAAGCATTGGATGAGTCCGACCCATCATTTTGGATATCACAGGACCGTGAACACTTGACCAAAAAAGAACATGAAGACTCGACAGAGAAAATTCCCCGTTTTTCCTTAGAAAATTCCCTTCCCGGCCATTTTTCGGCTGAAAAAGCCCGACTGTCGAAAATCTGTTGGGAAACATGGCTTCCAAAAGCATTAGATCAGTCCGACCCATCATTTTGGATAGCACAGGACCGTGAACGCCCGGCCAAACAAGTACATGAAGACTCCACATAGAAAATTCCCTGTTTTCCTTAAAAAATTCCCTTTCCGGCCATTTCTCGGCTGAAAAAGCCCGACTGTGTAAAATCTATTGGGAAACATGGCTTCCAAAAGCATTAGATCAGTCCGACCCATCATTTTGGATATCATATGACCGTGAAAGCCTGACCAAACAAGAACATGAAGACTCGACAGAGAAAATTCCCCGTTTTTCCTTAGAAAATTCCCTTCCCGGCCATTTTTCGGCTGAAAAAGCCCGACTGTCGAAAGTCTGTTGGGAAACATGGCTTCCAAAAGCATTAGATCAGTCCGACCCATCATTTTGGATATCACAGCACCCTGAACGCATGGCAAAAAAAAACATGAAGACTCCACAAAGAAAATTCCCTGTTTTTACTTTAAAAATTCCTTTTACAGCCATTTTATGGCTGAAAAAGCCCGACTGTGCAAAATCTGTTGGGAAACATGGCTTCCAAAAGCATTAGATCAGTCCGACCCATCATTTTGGATGTCGTAGCACCCTGAACGCTCGAAAAACAAGAACATGAAGACTCCACAGAGAAAATTCCCTGTTTTTCTTTGAAAAATTCCTTTTACAGCCATTTCTCGGCAGAAAAAGCCCGACTATGTAAAATCTACTGGGAAACATGGCTTCCAAAAGCATTACTTGAGTTCGACCCATCATTTTGGATATCACAGGACCGTGAACGCCCGACCAAACAAGAACATGAAGACTCCACAGAGTAAATTCCCTGTTTTTCCTTAGAAAATTCCCTTCCCGGCCCTTTTTCGGCTGAAAAAGCCCGACTGTTGAAAATCTGTTAGGAAACATGGCTTCCAAAAGCATTAGTTCAGTCAGAACCATCATCACGGACGTCACAACACCGTCAACGCCAGGCGAAACAAGAACATGAAGACTTCACAGAGAAAATTCCCTGATTTTCCTTAGAAAATTCCCCTTCCGGCCATTTTTCGGCTGAAAAAGCCGCATTGTTGAAAATCTGTTGGGAAACATGGTTTCCAAAAGCATTGGATCATTCTAACCCATCATTTTCGACATCACAGCACCGTCAACGCCATGCAAAACAAGTAGTTGAAGACTTCATAAAGAAAATTCTCTGTTTTTCATTAAAAAATTCCTTTTACAGCCATTTCTCGGCTGAAAAAGCCCGACTGTGTAAAATCCGCTGGGAAACATGGCTTCCAAAAGCAATAGATCAGTCCGACCCATCATTTTGGATGTCGCAGCACCCTGAACGCTCGGCCAAACAAGAACATGAAGACTCCATAGAGAAAATTCCCTTTTTTTCCTTAGAAAATTCCTTTTCCGTCCATTTTTCGATGAAAAAGCCCGACTATTGGAAATCTCTTGGGAAACATGGCTTCCAAAAGCATTAGATCAGTCCGACCCATCATTTTGGATATCACAGACCGTGAACGCCCGACCAAACAAGAACATGAAGACTCGATAGAGAAAATTCCCCCTTTTTCCTTAAAAAATTCCCTTCCCGGCCATTTTTCGGCTGAAAAAGCCCGACTGTTCAAAATCTGTTGGAAAACATGGCTTCCAAAAGCATTAGATCAGTCCGAGCCATCATTTTGGATTTTGCAGCACCCTGAACGCTCGGCGAAACAAGAACATGAAGACTCCACAAAAAAAATTCCCTATTTTCCTTAAAAATTCCTTTCCGGCCATTTTTCGGCTGAAAAAGCCCCACCGTTGAAAAATCTGTTGGGAAACATGGCTTCCAAAAGCATTGGATCATTCTAACCCATCATTTTGGATATCACAGGACCGTCAACCCCATGCAAAACAAGTAGTTGAAGACTTCATAGAGAAAATTCTCTGTTTTTCATTAAAAAATTCCCTTTCGGCCATTTTTTGGATGAAAAAGCTCGATTTGAAAATCTCTTGGGAAACATGGCTTCCAAAAGCAATAGATCAGTCCGACCCATCAGTTTGGATGTCGCAGCACCCTGAACGCTCGGCCAAACAAGAACATGAAGACTCCATAGAGAAAATTCCCTGTTTTTCTTTAAAAAATTCCTTTTACAGCCATTTCTCGGATGAAAAAGCCCGATTGTTGGAAATCTATTGGGAAACATGACTTCTAAAAGCATTTGATGAGTCCAACCCATCATTTTGGATATCACAGGACCGTGAACACCTGACCAAACAAGAACATGAAGACTCGACAGAGAAAATTCCCCGTTTTTCCTTAGAAAATTCCCTTCCCGGCCTTTTTTCGGCTGAAAAAGCCCGACTGTCGAAAATCTGTTGGGAAACATGGCTTCCAAAAGCATTAGATCAGTCCGACCAATCATTTTGGATATCACGGCACCCTGAACGCCCGGCGAAAAAAAAAACAGGATGACTCCACAAAGAAAATTCCCTGTTTTTACTTTAAAAATTCCTTTTACAGCCATTTCTCCGCAGAAAAAGCCCGACTGTGTAAAATCTATTGGGAAACATGGCTTCTAAAAGCATTGGATGAGTCCGACCCATAATTTTGGATATCACAGGACCGTGAACACCTGACCAAACAAGAATATGAAGACTCGATAGAGAAAATTCCCCATTTTTACTTAAAAAATTCCCTTCCCGGCCATTTTTCGTCTGAAAAAGCCCGACTGTCGAAAATCTGTTGGGAAACATGGCTTCCAAAAGCATTAGATCAGTCCGACCCATCATTTTGGATATCACAGCACCCTGAACGCCTGGCGAGAAAAAAAACATGAAGACTCCACAGAGAAAATTCCCTATTTTTCCTTAAAAAATTCCTTTTACAGCCATTTCTCTGCTGAAAAAGCCCGACTGTGTAAAATCTGTTGGGAAACATGGCTTCCAAAAGCATTGGATCATTCTAACCCATCATTTTCGACACCACAGCACCGTGAACGCCATGCAAAACAAGTAGTTGAAGACTTCATAAAGAAAATTCCCTGTTTTTCCTTAGAAAATTCCCTTTTCGGCCATTTTGTGGTTGAAAAAGCTCGATTGTTGGAAATCTGTTGGGAAACATGGGTTCCAAAAGGATTAGATCACTCCGACCCATCATTTTAGATATCGCAGCATCCTGAACGCTCGGCGAAACTAGAACATGAAGACTCCACAGAGAAAATTCCCGGTTTTTCTCTAAAAAAGTCCTTTTACAGCCAGTTCTCGGCTGAAAAAGCCCGACTGTGTAAAATATGTTGGTAAACATGGCTTCCAAAAGCATTAGATCAGTCCGACCCATCATTTTGGATATCATATGACCGTGAACGCCCGACCAAACAAGAACATGAAGACTCCACAGAGAAAATTCCCTGTTTTCCTCAGAAAATTCCCTTCCCGGCTATTTTTGGCTGAAAAAGCACGACTGTTGAAAATCTATTGGGAAACAAGGCTTCCAAATGCTTTAGATTAGTCAGGACCATCTTCGTGGACGTCACAGCACCGTCAGCGCCAGGCGTAACAAGAACATGAAGACTTCACAGAGAAAATTCCCTGATTTTACTTAAAAAGTTCTCTTTCCGGCCATTTTTCAGCTGAAAAAGTCCCACTGTTGAAAATTTGTTGGGAAACATGGCTTCCAAAAGCATTGGATCAGTCCGACCCATCATTTTCGATATCACAGCACCGTGAACGCCATGCAACACATGTAGATGAAGACTTCATAGAGAAAATACCCAGTTTTTCCTTCGAAAATTCCCTTTCCGACCATTTTATGGCTGAAAAAGCTGGACTGTTGGAAATCTGTTGGGAAACATGGCTTCCAAAAGCATGAGATCAGTCCGACCCATCATTTTGCATATCACAACACCCTGAATGCCCGGCGAAACAAGAAAGTGAAGACTTCACAAAGAAAATTCCCTGTTTTTCATGAGAAAATTCCATTTCCGGTAATTTTTTGGCTGAACAAGCCCGACAGTTGGAAATCTGCTAGTAAACATGGCTTCCAAAAGCATTAGATCAGTCCGAGCCATCATTTTCATCACAACACCGTGAATGCCCGCGTAACAAGAACATGAAGACTTCACAAACAAAATTACCTGATTTTCCTTAGAAAATTCCCTTTCCCGCATTTTTTGGCTGAAAAAGCCCTACTGTCGGAAATCTGTTCGGAAACATGGCTTCCAAAAGTATTAGATCAGTCTGACCCATCATTTTGGATATCACAGCACCCTGAATGCCCGGCGAAATAAAAACACGAAGACTCCACATAGAAAATTCCTTGTTTTTCCATAAAAGATTCCTTTTACAGCCATTTCTCGGCTGAAAAAGCTCGACTGTGTAAAATCTGAAGGGAAACATGGCTTCCAAAAGCATTAGATCAGTCCAACCCATCATTTTGGATGTCGCAGCGCCCTGAACGCTCGGCGAAACAAGCACATGAACACTCAACAGAGAAAATTCCCTGTTTTTCCTCAGAACATTCCCTTTCCGTCCATTTTATCGCTGAAAAAGCTCGACTGTTGAAAACCTGTTGGGAAACATGGCCTCCAAAATCATTAGATCAGTCCCACCCATCATTTTGGATATCAGAACACCCTGAACGCCCGGCGAACAAAAAAAATGAAGACTCGAAAGAGAAAATTCCCTGTTTTTCTTTAAAAAATTCCTTTTTTTCAAAAAGCCATTTGAAAATCTCATGGCTTCCAAAAGCATTAGATCAGTCGAAAATCATTTTGGATAACATGGCCGTGAACGCCCGACCAAACGATAACATGAAGTCTCCACAGAGAAAATTCCCTATTTTTCCATAGAAATTTCCCTTCACGGCCATTTTTCGGCTGAAAAGGGCCAACTGTTTAAAATCTGTTGGGAAACATGGCTTCCAAATGCATTAGATCAGTCAGAACCATCATCATGGGCGTAACAAGAACATGAAGACTTCAAAGAGAAAATTACCTGATTTTCCTTCGAAAATTCTCTTTCCGGCCATTTTTCGGCGGAAAAAGCCAAATTGTTGAAAATCTGTTGCGAAACATGGCTTCCAAAAGCATTGGATCAGTCCGACCAATCATTTTCGATATCACAGCACCGTGACTGCCTGACCAAGCAATAACATGAAGTCTCCACAAAGAAAATTCCCTATTTTTCCTGAGAAAATTCCCTTCCCAGCCATTTTTCAGCTAAAAAAGCCCGATTGTTGAAAATCTGATGGGAAACATGCCTTCCAAAAGAATTGGATCAGTCCGACCCATCATTTTCGACATCACAGCACCGTGAACGCCATGAAAATCAAGTAGATGAAGAGTTCACAGAGAAAATTCCCTTTTTTTCCTTAGAAAATTCCCTTTCCGTCCCTTTTTTGGATGAAAAAGCTCGACTATTGGAAATCTCTTGGGAAACATGGCTTGCAAAAGCATTAGATTAGTCCGACACATCATTTTGGATCTCACAGGACCCTGAACGCCCGACCAAACAAGAACATGAAGACTCCATAGAGAAAATTCCCTGTTTTTCCTTAGAAAATTCCTTTTCTGGCCATCTTTCGGCTGAAAAAGCCTAACTGTTGAAAATCTGTTGGGAAACATGGCTTCCAAAAGCATCAGATCTGTCCGACCCATCATCATGGATGTCACAGCACCGTGAACGCCAGGCGAAACAAGAACATCAAGACTTCACAGAGAAAATTCCCTGATTTCCTTGAAAATTCCTTTCCGAACCATTTTTCGCTGAAAAAGCCCGACAGTGGAAAATCTGTTGGGAAACATGGCTTCCAAAAGCATTAGATCAGTCCGACCCATCATTTTGGACATCACAAAGACCGTGAACGCCATGCAAAACAAGAACATGAAGACTTCACAGAGAAAATTCCCTGTTTTTCCTTAGAAAATTCCCTTTTTTGGATGAAAAAGCTCGATTGTTGGAAATCTCTGTTGGGAAACATGGCTTCCAAAAGCATTAGATCAGTCCGACCATCATTTTGGATATCACAGGACCGTGAACGCCCGACCAAACAAGAACATGAAGACTCAACAGAGAAAATTCCCTGTTTTTCCATAGAAAATTCCAGTTCTGTTCATCTTTTCGCTGAAAAAGCCCCACTGTTGAAAATTTGTTGGGAAACATGGCTTGTATAAGCATTAGATCAGTCCGACCCATCATTTTTGACATCACAGCACCGTGAACGCCATGCAAAACAAGAACATGAAGGCTTCACAGAGAAAATTACCTGATTTTCCTTAGAAAATTCCCTTTTCGGCCATTTTTTGGCTGAAAAAGCCCTACTGTTGGAAATCTTTCGGAAACATGGCTTCCAAAAGTATTAGATCAGTCCGACCCATCATTTTGGATATCACAGCACCCTGAACGACAGGCAAAACAAGAACAACAGAGAAAATTCCCTATTTTTCCTTAGAAAATTCCCTTTCCGGCCCTTTTTTGGATGAAAAAGCTCGATTGTTGGAAATCTCTCGGGAAACATGGCTTCCAAAAGCATTAGATCAGTCCGACACATCATTTTGGATATCACAAGACCCTGAACACCCGACCAAACAAGAACATGAAGACTCCATAGAGAAAATTCCCTGTTTTTCCTTTGAAAATTCCCTTCCCGGCCATTTTTCGGCTGAAAAAGCCCAACTGTTTAAAATCTGTTGGGAAACATGGCTTCCAAAAGCATCAGATATGTCCGACCCATCATCATGGATGTCACAGCAACGTGAATGCCAGGCAAAACAAGAACATCAGACTTCACAGAGGAAATTCCCTGATTTTCCTTAGAAAATTTCTTTTCCGGCCATTTTTCGGCTGAAAAAGCCCCACTGTTGAAAATCTGTTGGGAAACATGGCTTGTAAAAGCATTAGATCAGTCCGACCCATCATTTTCGACATCACAGCACCGTGAACGCCATGCAAAACAAGTAGATGAAGACTTCATAGAGAAAGTTCCCTGTTTTTCCTTAGAAAATTCCCTTTCCGGCCATTGTATGGCTGAAAAAGCTTGACTGTTGGAAATCTGTTGGGAAACATGGCTTCCAAAAGAATTAGATCAGTCCTACCCATCATTTTGGACATCACAACACCCTTTGGAACATGAAGACTCCACGAGAAAATTCCCTGTTTTTCCTTTGAAAATTCCCTTTCCCATTTTTTGGCTGAAAAAGCCGAAAAAAAAAAACATGGCTTCCAAAAGCATTAGATCAGTCCGACCCATCATTTTGGATGTCACAGCACCCGAACGCCAAGCGAAACAAGAACATGAAGACTCACGAGAGAAAATTCCCCGTTTTTCCTTACAAAATTCCTTTTCCCTCCATTTTGTGTTTGAAAAAACCCGACTGTCGAAAATCTCTTGGGAAACATGGCTTCCAAAAACATTAGCTCAGTCCGACCCATCATTTTGGATGTCGCAGCACCCTGAACGCTTGGCGAAACAAGAACATGAAAACTCCACAGAGAGAATTCTCTGTTTTTCTTTAAAATTCCTTTCCGAACATTTTTCCGCTGAAAAAGCCCGATCGTTGGAAAATCTGTTGGGAAACATGGCTTCCAAAAGCATTAGATCAGTCCGACACATCTTTTTGGATATCACAGCACCGTGAACGCCAAGCGAAACAGGAACATGTACACTTCACAGAGAAAATTTCCTGTTTTTCCTTAGAAAATTCCCTTCCCGGCCATTTTTCGGCTGAAAAAGCCTAACTTTTGAAAATCTGTTGGGAAACATGGCTTCTAAAAGCATTAGATCAGTCAGAACCATCATCATGGACGTCACAGCATCGTCAACGCCAGGCGAAACAAGAACATGAAGACTTCACAGAGAAGATTCCCTGATTTTCCTTAGAAAATTCCTTTTCCGGCCATTTTTCAGATGAAAAAGCCCCACTGTTGAAAATCTGTTGGGAAACATGGCTTCCAAAAGCATTGGATCAGTCCAACCCATCATTTTCGACATCACAGCACCGTGAACGCCATGCAAAACAAGTAGATGAAGACTTCATAGAGAAAGTTCCCTGTTTTTCCTTAGAAAATTCCCTTTCCGGCCATTGTATGGCTGAAAAAGCTCGACTGTTGGAAATCTGTTGGGAAACATGGCTTCCAAAAGCATTAGATCAGTCTGACCCATCATTTTGGACATCACAGCACCGTGAACGCCAGGCGAAACAAGAACATGAAGACTTCACAGAGAGAATTCCCTTTTCTTCCTTAGAAAATTCCCTTTCCGACCATTTTTTGGCTGAAAAAGCTTGACTGTTGGAAATCTCTTGGGAAACATGGCTTCCAAAAGCATTAGATCAGTCCGACACATCATTTTGGATATCACAGGACCGTGAACGCCCAACCAAACAAGAACATGAAGACTCCACAGAGAAAATTCCCTGTTTTTCCTTAGAAAATTCCCTTCCTCGCCATTTTTGGGCTGAAAAAGGCCGACTGTTGAAAATCTATTGGGAAACATGGCTTCCAAAAGCAATAGATCAGTCAGAACCATCATCATGGACGTCACAGCATCGTCAACGCTAGGCGAAACAAGAACATGAAGACTCGACCGAGAAAATTTCCTAATTTTCCTTAGAAAATTCCCCTTCCGGCCATTTTTCGGTTGAAAAAGCCGCACTGTTGTAAATCTGTTGGGAAACATGGCTTCCAAAAGCATTGAATCAGTCTGACCCATCATTTTCGACATCACAGCACCGTGAACGCCATGCAAAACAAGAAGATGAGGACTTCACAGAGAAAATTCCCTGTTTTTCCTTAGAAAATTCCCTTTCCGTCCATTTTCTGGCTGAAAAAGCTCGACTGTTGGAAATCTGTTGGGAAACATGGCTTCCAAAAGCATTAGATCAGTCCGACCCATCATTTTGCATATCACAACACCCTGAACGCCCGACGAAACAAGAACATGAAAACTCCATAGAGAAAATTCCCGGTTTTTCCTTTGAAAATTCACTTTCCGGACATTTTTTGGCTGAAAAAGACCCGATGTAAAATCTATTGGGAAACATGGCTTCCAAAAGCATTAGATCAGTCCGACCCATCGTTTTGGATATCACAGCACCCTGAACGCCAAGCGAAACAAGAACATGAAGACTCCACGAGAAAAATTCCCTGTTTTTCCTTAAAAATTCCTTTCCGGCCATTTTTTGCTGAAAAAGCCCGACTGTTGGAAATCTGTTGGGAAACATGGCTTCCAATAGCATTAGATCAGTCCAACCCATCATTTTCGATGTCGCAACACCGTGAGCGCTCGACGAAACAAGAACATGGAGACTCGATAGAGAAAATTCCCGGTTTTTCCTTTGAAAATTCACTTTCCGAACAATTTTTGGCTGAAAAAGCCCGACCGTTGGAAAATGTAGGGGAAACATGGCTTCCAAAAGCATTAGATCAATCCGACCCATCATTTTGGATATCACAGCACCCTGAATGCCGGCGAAACAAGAACATGAAGACTCACAGAGAAAATTCCCTGTTTTTCCTTAAAAATTCCTTTTACAGCCAGTTCTCGGCTGAAAAAGCCCGACTGTCGAAAATCTGTTGGGAAACATGGCTTCCAAAAGCATTAGATCAGTCCGACCCATCATTTTGGATATCCCAGCACCCTGAATGCCTGGAGAGAAAAAAAACATGAAGGCTCCACAAAGAAAATTCCCGGTTTTTCTTTAAAAAATTCCTTTTACAGCCAGTTCTCGGCTGAAATAGCCCGACTGCGTAAAATATGTTGGTAAACATGGCTTCCAAAAGCATTAGATCAGTCCGACCCATCATTTTGGATATCACAGCACCGTGAACGCCATGCAAAACAAGAACATGAAGACTCGACAGAGAAATTTCCCTGATTTTCCTTAGAAAATTCCCTTTCCGGCCATTGTATGGCTGAAAAAGCTCGACTGTTGGAAATCTGTTGGGAAACATGGCTTCCAAAAGAATTAGATCAGTCTGACCCATCATTTTACACATCACACCACCGTGAACGCCAGTCAAAACAAGAACATAAAGACTTCACAGAGAAAATTCCCTTTTTTTCCTTACAAAATTCCCCTTCCGGCCATTTTTTGGCTGAAAAAGCGCGACTGTTGGAAATCTCTTGGGAAACATGACTTCCAAATGCATTAGATCTGTCCGACACATCATTTTGGATATCACACGACCGTGAACGCCCAACCAAACAAGAACATGAAGACTCCACAGAGAAAATTCCCTGTTTTTCATTAGAAAATTCCCTTCTCGGTCATTTTTCGGCTGAAAAAGCCCGACTGTTGAAAATCTGTTGAGAAACATGGCTTCCAAAAGCATTCGATCAGTCAGAACCATCATCATGGACGTCACAGTACCGTCAATGCCAGGCGAAACAAGAACTTGAAGACTTCACAGAGAAAATTCCCTGATTTTCCTTAGAAAATTCCCTTTCCGGTGATTTTTCGGCTGAAAAAGCCCCACTGTTGAAAATCTGTTGGGAAACATGGCTTCCAAAAGCATTGGATCAGTCTGACCCATCATTTTCGACATCACAGCACCGTGAACGCCATGCAAAATAAGTAAATGAAGACTTCATAGAGAAAATTCCCTGTTTTTCCTGAGAAAATTCCCTTTCCGGCCATTTTATCGCTGAAAAAGCTGGACTGTTGGAAATCTGTTGGGAAACATGCCTTCCAAAAGCATTAAATCAGTCCGACCCATCATTTTGCATATCACAACACCCTAAACGCCCGACGAAACAACAACATGAAGACTCCACAGAGAAAATTCCCTGTTTTTCCTCAGAAAATTCCCTTCCCGGCCATTTTTGGCTGAAAAAGCACGATTGTTGAAAATCTTTTGGGAAACATGGCTTCCAAATGCATTACATCAGTCCGACCCATCATTTTGGATATCACAGCACCCTGAACGCCGAGCGAAACACGAACGTGAAAACTTCACAGCGAAAATTCCCTGTTTTTCCTTAGAAAATTTCATTTCCGGCAATTTTTTTGCTGAAAAAGTCCTACTGTTGGAAATCTGTTCGGAAACATGGGTTCCAAAAGTATTAGATCAGTCTGACCCATCATTTTGGATGTCGCAGCACCCTGAACGCTCGGCGAAACAAGAACATGAAGACTCCATAGAGAAAATTCCCTGTTTTTCTTTAAAAAATTCCTTTCCGAACAATTTTTGGCTGAAAAAGCCCGACCGTTGTAAAATCTGTTGGGAAACATGGCTTCCAAAAGCATTAGATCAGTCCGACCCATCATTTTGGATATCACAAGCACCGTGAACGCCAAGACCAAACAAGAATATGAAGACTCGAAGAGAAAATTCCCCATTTTTACTTAAAAAATTCCCTTCCCGGCCATTTTTCGTCTGAAAAAGCCCGACTGTCGAAAATCTATTGGGAAACATGGCTTCCAAAAGCATTAGATCAGTCCGACCCATCATTTTGGATATCCCAGCACCGAACGCCGGCGAAACAAGAACATGAAGACTCCACAGAGAAAATTCCCTGATTTTACTAAAAAAATTCTCTTGCCGGCCATTTTTCAGCTGAAAAAGCCCGATTGTTGAAAATCTGTTGGGAAACATGGCTTCCAAAAGCATTAGATCAGTCCGACCCATCATTTTGGATATCCCAGCACCGTGAACGCCATGCAAATCAAGTAGATGAAGACTTCATATAGAAAATTCCTTGTTTTTCCTTAAAAATTCCCTTTCCGGCCATTTTTCGGCTGAAAAAGCCCTCCACGTGTGAAAATCTGTTGGGAAACATGGCTTCCAAAAGAATTAGATTAGTCCGACCCATCATTTTGGATGTCACAGCACCGTGAACGCTTGGCGAAACAAGAACATGAAGACTCCACAGAGAAAATTCCCTTTTTTTCCTTAAAAATTCCCCTTCCGGCCATTTTTCCGCTGAAAAAGCCGACTGTTGTAAAATCTGTTGGGAAACATGTCTTCCAAAAGCATTAGATCAATCCGACCCATCATTTTGGATATCACAGGACCGTGAACGCTCGACCAAACAAGAACATGAAGACTCCACAGAGAAAATTCCCTGTTTTTCCTTTGAAAATTCCCTTCCCGGCCATTTTTCGGCTGAAAAAGCCCAACTGTTGAAAATCTGTTGGGAAACATGGCTTCCAAAAGCATTAGATCTGTCCGACCCATCATCATGGATGTCACAGCACCGTGAACGCCAGGCGAAACAAGAACATCAAGACTTCACAGAGAAAATTCCCTGATTTTCCTTGGAAAATTTCCTTTCCGGCCATTTTTCGGCTGAAAAAGCCCCACTGTTGAAAATCTGTTGGGAAACATGGCTTGTAAAAGCATTAGATCAGTCCGACCCATCATTTTCGACATCACAGCACCGTGAACGCCATGCAAAACAAGAAGATGAGGACTTCACAGAGAAAATTCCCTATTTTTCCTTAGAAAATTCCCTTTCCGGCCCTTTTTTGGATGAAAAAGCTCGATTGTTGGAAATCTCTCGGGAAACATGGCTTCCAAAAGCATTAGATCAGTCCGACACATCATTTTGGATATCACAAGACCCTGAACGCCCGACCAAACAAGAACATGAAGACTCCATAGAGAAAATTCCCTGTTTTTCCTTAGAAAATTCCCTTTCCGGCCATCTTTCGGCTGAAAAAGCCTAACTGTTGAAAATCTGTTGGGAAACATGGCTGCCAAAAGCATCAGATATGTCCGACCCATCATCATGGATGTCACAGCAACGTGAACGCCAGGCAAAACAAGAACATCAGACTTCACAGAGGAAATTCCCTGATTTTCCTTAGAAAATTTCTTTTCCGGCCATTTTTCGGCTGAAAAAGCCCTACTGTTGAAAATCGGTTGGGAAACATGGCTTGTAAAAGCATTAGATCAGTCCGACCCATCATTTTCGACATCACAGCACCGTGAACGCCATGCAAAACAAGAAGATGAGGACTTCACAGAGAAAATTCCCTGTTTTTCCTTAGAAAATTCCCTTTCCGTCCATTTTCTGGCTGAAAAAGCTCGACTGTTGGAAATCTGTTGGGAAACATGGCTTCCAAAAGCATTAGATCAGTCCGACCCATCGTTTTGGATATCACGGCACCCTGAACCCCCGGCGAAAAAAAAACATGAAGACTCCACAGTGAAAATTCCCTGTTTTTCCTCAAAAAATTTCTTTTACAGCCATTTCTCGTCTGAAAAAACCCGACTGTGTAAAATCTGTTGGGAAACATGGCTTCCAAAAGCATTAGATCAGTCTGACCCATCATTTTGGATGTCGCAGCGCCCTGAACGCTTGGCGAAACAAGAACATGAAAACTCCACAGAGAGAATTCCCTGTTTTTCTTTAAAAAATTCCTGTTACAGCCATTTCTCCGCTCAAAAAGCCCGGCTGCGTAAAATCTGTTGGGAAACATGTCTTCCAAAAGCATTAGATCAATCCGACCCATCATTTTGGATATCACAGGACCGTGAACGCTCGACCAAACAAGAACATGAAGACTCCACAGAGAAAATTCCCTGTTTTTCCTTTGAAAATTCCCTTCCCGGCCATTTTTCGGCTGAAAAAGCCCAACTGTTTAAAATCTGTTGGGAAACATGGCTTCCAAATGCATTAGATCAGTCCGACCCATCATTTTGGATGTCGCAGCACCCTGAACGCTCGGCGAAACAAGCACATGAAGACTCAACAGAGAAAATTCCCTGTTTTTCCTCAGAAAATTCCCTTTCCGTCCATTTTCTGGCTGAAAAAGCTCGACTGTTGGAAATCTGTTGGGAAACATGGCTTCCAAAAGCATTAGCTCTGTCCGACCCATCGTTTTGGATATCACAGCACCCTGAACGCCCGGCGAAAAAAAAAACATGAAGACTCCACAGTGAAAATTCCCTGTTTTTCCTTAAAAAATTCCTTTTACAGCCATTTCTCGTCTGAAAAAACCCGACTGTGTAAAATCTGTTGGGAAACATGGCTTCCAAAAGCATTAGATCAGTCTGACCCATCATTTTGGATGTCGCAGCGCCCTGAACGCTTGGCGAAACAAGAACATGAAAACTCCACAGAGAGAATTCTCTGTTTTTCTTTAAAAAATTCCTTTTACAGCCATTTCTCCGCTGAAAAAGCCTGGCTGTGTAAAATCTGTTGGGAAACATGTCTTCCAAAAGCATTAGATCAATCCGACCCATCATTTTGGATATCACAGGACCGTGAATGCTCAACCAAACAAGAACATGAAGACTCCATAGAGAAAATTCCCTGTTTTTCCTTTGAAAATTCCCTTCCCGGCCATTTTTCGGCTGAAAAAGCCCAACTGTTTAAAATCTGTTGGGAACAATGGCTTCCAAATGCATTAGATCAGTCTGAACCATCATCATGGGCGTAACAAGAACATGAAGACTTCACAAAGAAAATTACCTGATTTTCCTTAGAAAATTCCCTTTCCCGCATTTTTTGGCTGAAAAAGCCCTACTGTCGGAAATCTGTTCGGAAACATGGCTTCCAAAAGTATTAGATCAGTCCGACCCATCATTTTGGATATCACAGCACCGTCAACGCCATGCAAAACAAGTAGTTGAAGACTTCATAAAGAAAATTCTCTGTTTTTCATTAAAAAATTCCTTTTACAGCCATTTCTCGGCTGAAAAAGACCGACAGTTGGAAATCTGTTGGGAAACATGGCTTCCAATAGCATTAGATCAGTCCAACCCATCATTTTCGATGTCGCAACACCCTGAGCGCTCTACGAAACAAGAACATGAAGACTCCATAGAGAAAATTCCCGTTTTTCCTTAGAAATTCCCTTTCCGTCCATTTTCTGGCTGAAAAAGCTCGACTGTTGGAAATCTGTTGGGAAACATGGCTTCCAAAAGCATTAGATCAGTCTGACCCATCATTTTGGATGTCGCAGCGCCCTGAACGCTTGGCGAAACAAGAACATGAAGACTCGATAGAGAAAATTCCCTTTTTTCCTTAAAAATTCCTTTTACAGCCATTTTTTGGCTGAAAAAGCCCGACTGTACAAAATCTGTTGGGAAACACGGCTTCCAAAAGCATTAGATCAATCCGACCCATCATTTTGGACATCACAGGACCATGAACGCCCGACCAAACAAGAACATGAAGACTCCACAGAGTAAATTCCCTGCTTTTCCTTAGAAAATTCCCTTCCCGACCTTTTTTCGGCTGAAAAAGCCCGACTGTTGAAAATTTGCCGCGAAACATGGCTTCCAAAAGCATTAGTTCAGTCAGAACCATCATCACGGACATCACAACACCGTCAATGCCAGGCGAAACAAGAACATGAAGACTTCAGAGAGAAAATTACCTGATTTTCCTTAGAAAATTCCCTTTCCGGCCCTTTTTCGGCTGAAAAAGCCCAACTGTTGAAAATCTGTTGCGAAACATGGCTTCCAAACGCATTGGATCAGTCCGACCCATCGTTTTGGATATCACAGCACCCTGAACGCCATGCAAAACATGTACATGAAGACTCCACAGAGAAAATTCCCTGTTTTTCCTCAGAAAATTCCCTTCCCGGCCATTTTTGGCTGAAAAAGCCCGATTGTTGAAAATCTGATGGGAAACATGGCTTCCAAAAGAATTGGATCAGTCCGACCCATCATTTTCGACATCACAGCACCGTGAACGCCATGAAAATCAAGTAGATGAAGAGTTCACAGAGAAAATTCAATTTTTTTCCTTACAAAATTCCGCTTCCGGCCATTTTTGGATTAAAAAGCGCGACTGTTGGAAATCTCTTGGGAAACATGACTTCCAAATGCATTAGATCTGTCCGACACATCATTTTGGATATCACAGGACCGTGAAGGCCTGACCAAACAAGAACATGAAGACTCCACAGAGAAAATTCCCTGTTTTTCATTAGAAAATTCCCTTCCCGGTCATTTTTCGGCTGAAAAAGCCCGACTGTTGAAAATCTGTTGAGAAACATGGCTTCGAAAAGCATTCGATCAGTCAGAACCATCATCATGGACGTCACAGTACCGTCAACGCCAGGCGAAACAAGAACATGAAGACTTCACAGAGAAAATTCCCTGATTTTCCTTAGAAAATTCCCTTTCCGGTGATTTTTCGGCTGAAAAAGCCCCACTGTTGAAAATCTGTTGGGAAACATGGCTTCCAAAATCATTGGATCAGTCCGACCAATCATTTTCGACATCACAGCACCGTGAATGCCATGCAAAACAAGTAGATAATGACTTCATAGAGAAAATTCCCTGTTTTTTCTAAGAAAATTCCCTTTCCGGCCATTTTCTGGCTGAAAAAGCTGGACTGTTGGAAATCTGTTGGGAAACATGGCTTCCAAAAGCATTAGATCAGTCCGACCCATCATTTTACATATCACAACACCCTGAGCGCTCGACGAAACAAGAACATGGAGACTCGATAGAGAAAATTCCCGGTTTTTCTTTGAAAATTCACTTTCCGAACATTTTTTGGCTGAAAAAGATCGACTGTTGGAAATGTGTAGGAAAACATGCGTTCCAAAAGAATTACATCAGGCCGACCCATCATTTTGAACATCCCAGCACAGTGAACGCCAAGCGAAACAGGAACATGTAGACTTCACAGAGAAAATTCCCTATTTTTCCTTAGAAAATTCCATTTCCGGCAATTTTTTTGTTGAAAAAGCCCGACTGTTGGAAATCTGTTGTCAAACAATACTTCCAAAAGCATTAGATCAGTCCAACCCATCATTTTCGATGTCGCAACACCCTGAACGCTCGACGAAACAGGAACATGAAGACTCCACAGAGAAAATTCCCTGTTTTCCTTAGAAATTTCCCTTTCCGGCCATTTTTTGGATGAAAAAGCTCCACAGTTGGAAATCTGCTGGGAAACATGGCTTCCAATAGTATTAGATCAGTCCGACCCATCATTTTGGATATCACAGCACCGTGACCGCCAGGCGAAACAAGAACATGAAGACTTCACAGAGGCAATTCCCTTTTTTTCCTTAGAAAATTACCTTTCCGGCCTTTTTTTGGTTGAAAAAGCTCGACTATTGGAAATCTCTGGGGAAACATGGCTTCTCAAAGCATTAGATCAGTCCGACACATCTTTTTGGATATCACAGGACCGTGAACGCCCGACCAAACAAGAACATGAAGATGCCACAGAGAAAATTCCCTGTTTTTCCTTAGAAAATTCCATTCCCGGCCATTTTTCGGCTGAAAAAGCTCGACTGTTGAAAATCTGTTGGGAAACATGGATTCCAAAAGCATTAGATCAGTCAGAACCATCATCATGGACGTCACAGCACCGTAAACGCCAGGCGAAACAAGAACATGAACACTTCACGGAGAAAATTCACTGATTTTCCTTAGAAAATTCCCTTTCCTGACATTTTTCGGATGAAAAAGCCCCACTGTTGAAAATCTGTTGGGAAACATGGCTTCCAAAAGTATTGGATCAGTCCAACACATCATTTTCGACATCACAGCACCGTGAACGCCATGCAAAACAAGTAGTTGAAGACTTCATAAAGAAAATTCCCTGTTTTTCCTTAGAAAATTCCCTTTTCGGCCATTTTGTGGTTGAAAAAGCTCGATTGTTGGAAATCTGTTGGGAAACATGGGTTCCAAAAGGATTAGATCACTCCGACCCATCATTTTAGATATCGCAGCATCCTGAACGCTCGGCGAAACTAGAACATGAAGACTCCACAGAGAAAATTCCCGGTTTTTCCTTCGAAATTCACTTTCCGACCATTTTTTGGCTGAAAAAGCTCGACTATTGGAAATCTCTTGGGAAACATGGCTTCCAACAGCATTTGATCAGTCTGACCCATCATTTTGGACATCACAGCGCCGTGAACGCCAGGCGAAACAAGAACATGTAGACTTCATAGAGAAAATTCCCTTTTTTTCCCTAGAAAATTCCATTTCCGGCCATTTGTTGGCTGAAAAAGCTCGACTATTGGAAATCTCTGGGGAAAGATGGCTTCCAAAAGCATTAGATCAGTCCGACACATCATTTTGGATATCACAGGTCCGTGAACGCTCGACCAAACAAGAACACGAAGACTCCGCAGAGAAAATTCCCTATTTTTCCTTAGAAAATTCGCTCCCCGGCCATTTTTTGGCTGAAAAAGCCTGACTGTTGAAAATCTGTTGGGAAACATGGCTTCCAAAAGCATTAGATCAGTCAGAACCATCATCATGGACGTCATAGCACTGTAAACGCCAAGCAAACCAAGAACATGAAGACTTCACAGAGAAAATTCACTGATTTTCCTTAGAAAATTCCCTTTCCGGCCATTTTTCGGATGAAAAAGCCCCACTGTTGAAAATCTGTTGGGAAACATGGCTTCCAAAAGCATTAGATCAGTCCGACCCATCACTTTGGATGTCGCAGCACCCTGAACCCTCGGCGAAACAAGAACATGAAGACTCCACAGAGAAAATTCCCTGGTTTTCCTTAGAAAATTCTCTTTTCGGCCATTTTATGGCGGAAAAAGCTCGACTGTTGGAAATCTGTTGGGAAACATGGCTTCCAAAAGTATAAAATCAGTCCGACCCATCATTTTCCATATCACAACAACCTGAATGCCCGACGAAAGAAGAACATGAAGACTCCATAGAGAAAATTCCCGATTTTTCCATCGAAAATTCACTTTCCGACCATTTTTTGGCTGAAAAAGCTCGACTAGTGGAAATCTCTTGGGAAACATGGCTTCCAAAAGCATTAGATCAGTCCGACCCATCATTTTGGACATCACAGCACCATCAACGCCAGGCGAAACAAGAACATGAAGACTTCACGGAGAAAATTCCCTTTCTGGCCATTTTTTGGCTGAAAAAGCTCGACTGTTGGAAATCTCTTGGGAAACATGGCTTCCAAAAGATTTAGATCAGTCCGACACATCATTTTGGATATCACAGGACCGTGAACGCCCGACCAAACAAGAACACGAAGACTCCGCAGAGAAAATTCCCTGTTTTTCCTTAGAAAATTCCCCCCGGCCATTTTTCGGCTGAAAAAGCCTGACTGTTGAAAATCTGTTGGGAGACATGGCTTCCAAAAGCAATAGATCGGTCAGAACCATCATCATGGACGTCACAGCACCGTAAAAGCCAGGCGAAACAAGAACATGAAGACTTCACAGAGAAAATTCACTGATTTTCCTTAGAAAATTCCCTTTCCAGCCATTTTTCGGATGAAAAAGCCCCACTGTTGAAAATCTGTTGGGAAACATGGCTTCCAAAAGCATTGGATCAGTCCGACCCATCATTTTCGACATCACAGCACCGTGAACGCCATGCAAAAGAAGTAGATGAAGACTTCATACAGAAAATTCCTTGTTTTTCCTTAGAAAATTCCTTTTCCGGCCATTTTGTGGCTGAAAAAGCTCGACTGTGGGAAATCTGTTGGGAAACATGGCTTCCTAAAGTATAAGATCAGTCCGACCCATCATTTTGCATATCACAACAACCTGAATGCTCGACGAAAGAAGAACATGAAGACTCCATAGAGAAATTCCCGGTTTTTCCTTCGAAATTCACTTTCTGACCATTTTTTGGCTGAAAAAGCTCGACTATTGGAAATCTCTTGGGAAACATGGCTTCCAAAACCATTAGATCAGTCCGACCCATCATTTTGGACATCACAGTGCCATGAACGCCAGGCGAAACAAGAACATGAAGACTTCACAGAGAAAATTCCCTTTTTTTCCCTAGAAAATTCCATTTCCGGCCATTTTTTGGCTGAAAAAGCTCGACTATTGGAAAACTCTGGGGAAACATGGCTTCCAAAAGCATTAGATCAGTCCGACACATCATTTTGGATATCACAGGACCGTGAACGCCCGACCAAACAAGAACATGAAGATGCCACAGAGAAAATTCCCTGTTTTTCCTTTGAAAATTCCATTCCCGGCCATTTTTCGGCTGAAAAAGCCCGACTATTGAAAATCTGTTGGGAAACATGGCTACCAAAAGCATTAGATCAGTCAGAACCATCATCATGGACGTCACAGCACCGTAAACGCCAGGCAAAACAAGAACATGAAGACTTCACAGAGAAAATTCACTGATTTTCCTTAGAAAATTCACTGATTTTCCGGCCATTTTTCGGATGAAAAGCCCCACTGTTGAAAATCTGATGGGAAACATGGCTTCCAAAAGCATTAGATCAGTCCGACCCATCATTTTGGATGTCGCAGCACCCTGAACGCTCGGCGAAACAAGAACATGAAGACTCCACAGAGAAAATTCCCTGTTTTTCCTTAGAAAATTCCATTTTTTTTTTGGTAACCCATTTTCGGCTAAAAAAGCCCCGATTGTTGGGTAAAATCCTCCCAAACATGGCTTCCAAAAGCATTAAGATCGCGTTTTGCATTGAAGCAACCATCATTTTGGATATCACGAACCGTGAACGCCCTCTGCGAAAACAAGTACATGAAGACTTCACCGAGAAAATTCCCTTTTTTTTCCTTAGAAAATTCCCTTTCCGGCCATTTTCTGGCTGAAAAAGCTGGACTGTTGGAAATCTGTTGGGAAACATGGCTTCCAAAAGCATTAGATCAGTCTGACCCATCATTTTACATATCACAACACCCTGAGCGCGCGACGAAACAGGAACATGAAGACTCCATAGAGAAAATTCCCGGTTTTTCCTTTGAAAATTCACTTTCCGGACATTTTTTGGCTGAAAAAGATCGACTGTTGGAAATCTGTAGGAAAACATGCCTTCCAAAAGAATTACATCAGGCCGACCCATCATTTTGAACATCACAGCACAGTGAACGCCAAGCGAAACAGGAACATGTACACTTCACAGAGAAAATTCCCTGTTTTTCCTTGGAAAATTTCCTTTCCGGCAATTTTTTGGTTGAAAAAGCCCAACTGTTGGAAATCTGTTGGGAAACATGGCTTCCAATAGCATTAGATCAGTCCAACCCATCATTTTCGATATCACGACACCCTGAACGCCCGGCAAAACAAAAACATGAAGACTCCACATAGAAAAGTCCCTGCTTTTCCCAAAAAAATTCCTTTTACAGCCATTTCTCGGCTGAAAAAGCTCGACTGTGTAAAATCTGATGGGAAACATGGCTTCCAAAAGCATTAGATCAGTCTGACCCATCATTTTGGATGTCGTACAACACCGTGAACGCCGGCGAAACAAGAACACGAAGAGTCTACAGAGAAAATTCCCTGTTTTTTCTTAGAAAATTCCCTTTTTTTTTGGTAACCGGCCATTTTTCCGCTTCGAAAAAAAGGCCTCCCACCGTTAGTCCATCCACGTTGGGAAACATGGCTTCCAAAAGCATTGATCAACGCGACCCATCATTTTCGATATCACCCCTGAACGCTTGCGAAAAAGAACATGAAGACTCTTAACCGGTAACCGAGAAAATTCCCTGTTTTTCCTTAGAAAATTCCATTTCCGGCCATTTTATGGCTGAACAAGCTCGACAGTTGGAAATCTGTTGGGAAACATGGCTTCCAAAAGTATAAAATCAGTCCGACCCATCATTTTGCATATCACAACAACCTGAATGCCCGACGAAAGAAGAGCATGAAGACTCCATAGAGAAAATTCCCGGTTTTTCCTTCGAAAATTCACTTTCCGACCATTTTTTGGCTGAAAAAGCTCGACTATTGGAAATCTGTTGGGAAACATGGCTTCCAAAAGCATTAGATCAGTCCTACCCATCATTTTGGACATCACAACACCGTGAACGCGAGGTGAAACAAGAACATGAAGACTTCACAGAGAAAATTCCCTTTTTTTCCCTAGAAAATTCCCTTTCCGGCCATTTTTTGGCTGAAAAAGCTCGACTGTTGGAAATCTCTTAGGAAACATGGCTTCCAAAAGCATTAGATCAGTCCAACACATCATTTTAGATATCATAGGACCGTGAACGCTCGACCAAACAAGAACACGTAGACTCCGCAGAGAAAATTCCCTGTTTTTCCTTAGAAAATTCCCTGCCCGGCCATTTTTTGGCTGAAAAAGCCTAACTGTTGAAAATCTGTTGGGAAACATTGCTTCCAAAAGCATTGGATCAGTCCGACCATCATTTTCGACATCACAGC
The DNA here is from genome assembly GCA_004368105.4 of Eucalyptus melliodora. Lineage (NCBI taxonomy): Eukaryota > Viridiplantae > Streptophyta > Magnoliopsida > Myrtales > Myrtaceae > Eucalyptus > Eucalyptus melliodora. Next base: position 590,268 of record CM023405.3, on the reverse strand, counting down.
ACCGTGAACGCCACGCAAAACAAGTTGATGAAGACTTCATAGACAAAATTCCCCGTTTTTCCTTAGAAAATTCCCTTTCCGGCAATTTTATGGCTGAAAAAGCTCGAATGTTGGAAATCTGTTGGGAAACATGGCTTCCAAAAGCATTAGATCAGTCTCACCCATCATTTTGCATATCACAACACCCTGAACGCCCGACGAAACAAGAATATGAACACTCCGTAGAGAAAATGCCCGGTTTTTCCTTCAAAAATTCACTTTCCGGCCATTTTTTGGCTGAAAAGGCCCGACTGTTGGAAATCTGTTGGGAAAGATGGCTTCCAAAAGCATTAGATCAGTCCGACTCATCATTTTCGATATCACGCCACCCTGAACGCCCGGCGAAACAAAAACATGAAGACTCCACAGAGAAAATTCCCTGTTTTTCCTTAAAAAATTCCTTTTACAGCCATTTCTCGGCTCAAAAAGCCCGACAGTGTAAAATCTGCTGGGAAACATGGCTTCCAAGAGCATTAGATCAATCCGACCCATCATTTTGGATGTCGCAGCACCCTGAACGCTCGGCGAAAGAAGAACATGAAGACTCCACAGAGAAAATTCCCTGTTTTTCCTTAGAAAATTCCATTTCCGGCCATTTTATGGCTGAAAAAGCTCGACAGTTGGAAATCTGTTGGGAAACATGGCTTCCAAAAGTATAAAATCAGTCCGACCCACCATTTTGCATATCACAAGAACCTGAATGCCCGACGAAAGAAGAGCATGAAGACTCCATAGAGAAAATTCCCGGTTTTTCCTTCGAAAATTCACTTTCCAACCATTTTTTGGCTGAAAAAGCTCGACTATTGGAAATCTCTTGGGAAACATGGCTTCCAAAAGCATTAGATCAGTCCGACCCATCATTTTGGACATCACAGCGCCGTGAACGCCAGGCGAAACAAGAACATGAAGACTTCACAGAGAAAATTCCCTTTTTTTCCCTAGAAAATTCCCTTTCCGGCCATTTTTTGGCTGAAAAAGCTCAACTGTTGGAAATCTCTTGGGAAACATGGCTTCCAAAAGCATTAGATCAGTCCGACTCATCATTTTCGATATCACGCCACCCTGAACGCCCGGCGAAACAAAAACATGAAGACTCCACACAGAAAATTCCCTGTTTTCCTTAAAAAATTCCTTTTGCAGCCATTTCTCGGCTGAAAAAGCTCGACTGTGTAAAATCTGAAGGAAAACATGGCTTCCAAAAGCATTAGATCTGTCTGACCCATCATTTTGGATGTCGCAGCACCCTGAATGCTTGGCGAAACGAGAACATGAAGACTAAACAGAGAAAATTCCCTGTTTTTCCTTAGAAAATTCCCTTTCCGGCCATTTTATGGCTGAAAACGCTCGATAGTTGGAAATCTGTTGGGAAACATGGCTTCCAAAAGTATAAAATCAGTCCGACCCATCATTTTGCATATCACAACACCCTGAACGCCCGACGAAACAAGAATATGAACACTCCGTAGAGAAAATGCCCGGTTTTTCCTTCAAAAATTCACTTTCCGGCCATTTTTTGGCTGAAAAAGCCCGATTGTTGGAAATCTGTTAGTAAACATGGCTTCCAAAAGCATTAGATCAGTCTGACCCATCATTTTGGATATCACGGCACCCTGAACGCCCGGCGAAACAAAAACATGAAGACTCCACACAGAAAATTCCCTATTTTTCCTTAAAAAATTCCTTTTACAGCCATTTCTCGTCTGAAAAAACCCAACTGTGTAAAATCTGTTGGGAAACATGGCTTCCAAAAGCATTAGATCAGTCCGACCCATCATTTTGGATGTCGCAGCACCCTGAACGCTCGGTGAAAGAAGAACATGAAGACTCCACAGAGAAAATTCCCTGTTTTTCCTTAGAAAATTCCATTTCCGACCATTTTTTGGCTGAAAAAGCTCGACTGTTGAAAATCTCTTGGGAAACATGGCTTCCAAAAGCATTAGATTAGTCCGAGACATCATTTTGGCATATCACAGGACCAAGGACGCCCAACCAAACAAGAACATGAAGACTCCACAGAGAAAATTCCCTGTTCTTCCTTAGAAAATTCCCTTCCGACCATTTTTCGGATGAAAAAGCCCGACTATTGAAAATCTGTTGGGGAACATACATTCCAAAAGCATTAGGTCAGTCAGAACCATCATCATGGACGTCACAGCACCGTCAACGCCAGGCAAAACAAGAACATGAAGACTTAACAAAGAAAATTCCCTGATTTTCCTTAGAAAATTCCCTTTCCGGCGATTTTTCGGCTGAAAAAGCCCCACTGTTGAAAATATGTTCGGAAACATGGCTTCCAAAAGCATTGGATCAGTCCAACCCATCATTTTCGACATCACAGGACCCTGAACAACACACGAAAGAAGTAAATGAAGACTTCATAGAGAAAATTCCCTGTTTCTCCTTAGAAAATTCCCTTTTCGGCATTTTTATGGCCGAAAAAGTTCGACTGTTGGAAATCTGTTGGGAAACATGGCTTCCAAAAGCATTAGATCAGTCCAACCCATCATTTTGCATATCACAGCGCCGTGAACGTCAGGCAAAACAAGAACATGAAGACTTCACAGAGAAAATTCCCTTTTTTTCCTCAGAAAATTCCCTTTCCGGCCATTTTTTGGCTGAAAAAGCTCGACTGTTGGAAATCTCTTGGGAAACATGGCTTCCAAAAGCATTAGATAAGTCCGACAAATCATTTTGGATATCACAGGACCATGAACGCCTGACCAAACAGGAACATGAAGACTCCACAGAGAAAATTCCCTATTTTTCATTGGAAAATTCCCTTCCCGGCCATTTTTTGGTTGAATAGGCCAGACTGTTGAAAATCTGTTGGGAAACATGGCTTCCAAAAGCATTAGATCAGTCAGAACCATCATCATGGACGTCACAGCACCGTCAACGCCAGGCGAAACAAGAACATGAAGACGTCACAGAGAAAAATCCCTTTTTTTCCTTACAAAATTCCCTTTCCGCCATATTTTGGCTGAAAAAGCTCGGCTGTTGGAAATCTCTTGGGAAACATGGCTTCCAAATGTATTAGATCAGTTCGACACATCGTTTTGGATATCACAGGACCGTGAACGCCCGACCAAACAAGAACATGAAGACTCCACAGAGAAAATTCCCTGTTTTTCCTTGGAAAATTCCCTTCCCGGCCATTTTTCGGCTGAAAAAGCCCGACTATTGAAAATCTGTTGGGAAACATGGCTTCCAAAAGTATTAGATAAGTCAGAACCATCATCATGGATGTCACAGCACCGTCAACGCTAGTCGAAACAAGAACATGAAAACTTCACAGAGAAAATTCCCTGATTTTCCTTAGAAAATTCTATTTCCGTCCATTTTTCGGCTGAAAAAGCCACTCTGTTGAAAATCTGTTCGCAAACATGGCTTCCAAAAGCATTGGATCAGTCCAACCCATCATTTTCGATATCACAGACAAAAAAAGAACATGAAGACTCCACAGAACACATCACGAAACAACACACTTTCCGGCCATTTTTTTCTGAAAAAGCCCGACTGTTAGAAATATGTGGGAAACATGGCTTCCAAAAGAATTACATCAGTCAGAACCATCATCATGGACGTCACAGCACCGTCAACGCCAGGTGAAACAAGAACATGAAGACTGCACAGAGAAAATTCCCTGCTTTTCCTTAGAAGGTTCCCTTTCCGGCCTTTTTTTGGGCTGAAAAAGCCCGACCATTTGAAATCTGTTGGGAAACATGTCTTCCAAAAGTATTAGATCAGTCTGACCCATCATTTTGGACATCACAGCACTGTGAACACCAAGCGAAACAAGAACATGAAGACTTCATAGAGAAAATTCCCTGTTTTTCCTTAGAAAATTCCCTTTCCGGCCATTTTTTCACTGAAAAAGCCCGACTGTTGTAAATCTGCTCGGAAACATGGCTTCCAAAAGCATTAGATCAGTCCGACACATCATTTTGGATATCACATCACCCTGAACGCCCGACCAAACAAGAACATGAAGACTCCACTGAGAAAATTCCCTATTTTTGCTTAGAAAATTCCATTTCCGGCCATTTTTCGGCTGAAAAAGCCCGACTGTTGAAAATCTATTGGGAAACATGGCTTCCAAAAGCATTAGATCAGTTTGAACCATCATCGTGGACATCACAACACCTTCAACGCCAGGCGAAACAAGAACATCAAGACTTCACAGAGAAAATTCCCTGTTTTTTCTTAAAAAATTCCCTTTGCGGCTATTTTTTGGCTGAAAAAGCCCCACTGTTGAAAATATGTTTTGAAGCATGGCTTCCAAAAGCATTGGATCAATCTGACCCATCATTTTCGACATCACAGCACCGTGAATGCCATGCAAAACAAGTAGATGAAGACTTCACAGAGGAAATTCCCTGTTTTTCCTTAGAAAATTCCCTTTTCGGCCATTTTATTGCTGAAAAAGATCGACTGTTGGAAATGTGTTGGGAAACATGGCTTCCAAAAGCATTAGATCAGTCCAAATCATCATCATGGACGTCACAGCACCGTAAACGCCTGGTGAAACAAGAACATGAAGACATCAAAGAGAAAATTCCCTGAATTTCCTTAGAAAATTCCCTTTCCAGCCATTTTTCAGCTGAAAAAGCCCCACTGTTGAAAATATGTTGGGAAACATGGCTTCCAAAAGCATTGGATCAGTTTGGCACATCATTTTGGATATCACAGCACCGTGAATGCCATGCAAAACAAGTGGATGAAGACTTCACAGACAAAATTCTCTGTTTTTCCTTACAAAGTTCCCTTTCCAGCCATTTTATGGCTGAAAAAGCTTGACTGTTGGAAATCCATTGGGAAACATGGCTTCCAAAAGCTTTAGATCACTCCGACCCATCATTTTGAATAACACAGCACCCTGAACGCCCGGCGAAACGAAAACATGAAGAGTCCAATGAGAAAATTCCCCGTTTTTCCTTAGAAAATTACATTTCCGGCAATTTTTTGTCTGAAAAAGCCCAACTGTTGGAAATCTGTTGGGAAACATGGCTTCCAAAAGCATTAGATCAGTCCGACCCATCATTTTCAACATCACAGCTCCGTGATCGCCAAGCGAAATAAGAACATGAAGACTGCACAGAGAAAATTCCCTATTTTTCCTTAGAAAATTCCCTTTCCGGCATTTTTTTGGCTTAAAAAGCCCGACCATTGGAAATATGTTGGGAAACATGTCTTCCAAAAGCATTAGATCAGTCCGACCCATCATTTCGGACATCACAGCACTGTGAACGCCAACGAAAACAAGAACATCAAGACTTCACAGAGAAAATTCCCTATTTTTCCTTAGAAAATTCCCTTTCCGGCCATTTTTTGGCTGAAAAAGTCCGACTGTTGTAAATCTGTTCGGAAACATGGCTTCCGAAAGTTTTAGATTAGTCCGACACCATTTTGGATATCACAACACCCTGAACGCCCGAGGAAACAACAACATGAAGACTCCACAGACAAAATTCACTGTTTTTCCTCAGAAAGTTCCCGTTCCGGGCATTTTTTCGGCCGAAAAGCTCGACTGTTGGAAATTTGTTGGGAAACATGGCTTCCAAAAGCATTAGATCAGTCTGAGACAGCATTTTGGATATCACAGTACCCTGAACGAGAGACGAAAGAACAACAAGAAGACTGCACAGAGAAAATTCCCTGTTTTTCCATAGAAAATTCCCTTTCCGGCCAATTTTTGGATGAAAAAACCCGACTGTTGGAAATATGTTGGGAAACATGGCTTCCAAAAGCATTAGATTAGTCCCACCCATCATTTTGCACATCACAGCACCTAGAACGCTAGGCGAAACAAGAACATGAAGACTCCACAGAGAAAATTCCCTGTTTTTACTTACAAAATTCCTTTTCCGGCCATTTGTCGTCTGAAAAAGCCCGACAGTTGCAATTCTGTTGGGAAACACGGCTTCCAAAAATATTAGATCAGTCCAACCCATCATTTTCGATATCACAGCACACTAAACGCATGACAAAACAAGAACATGAAGACTCCACAGAGAAAATTCCCTGTTTTTCCTTAGAAAATTCTGTTTCCGGCCGTTTTTTGGTTGAAAAAGCTCGACTGTTGGAAATCTGTTGGGAAACATGGCTTCCAAAAGTATTAGATCAGTCCGACCCATCATTTTCAATATCACAGCACCCTGAACGCCCGATGAAACAAGAACATGAAGACTCCATAGAGAAAATTCCCTGTTTTTCCTTAGAAAATTCCATTTCCGGCCATTTTTTGGCTGAAAAAGCTCGACTGTTGTAAATCTGTTTGGAAACATGGCTTCCAAAAGTATTAGATTAGTCCAACACCATTTTGGATATCACAGCACCCTGAACGCCCAAGGAAACCAGAACATGAAGACTCCACAGAGAAAAGTCACTGTTTTTCCCTAGAAAGTTCCCTTTCCGGGCATTTTTTTGGCTGAAAAAGCTCGACTGTTTAAAATTTGTAGGGAAACATGGCTTCCAAAAGCATTAGATCAGTCCGACACAGCATTTTGGATATCACAGGACCCTGAACGAGACACGAAAGAAGAACATGAAGACTGCATAGAGAAAATTCCCTATTTTTCCATAGAAAATTCCCTTTATGACCATTTTTTGGATGAAAAAACCCGACTGTTGGAAATATGTTGAGAAACATGGCTTCCAAAAGCATTAGATCAGTCCCACCCATCCTTTTGGACATCACAGCACCTAGAACGCTAGGTGAAACAAGAACAAGAAGACTCCACAGAGAAAATTTCTTGTTTTTACATAGAAAATTCCTTTTCCAGCCATTTTTCAGCTGAAAAAGCCCGACAGTTGCAAATTTGTTAGGAAACATGGCTTCCAAAAACATTAGATCAGTCCAACCCATCATTTTCGATACCACAGCACACTGAACGCTCGATAAAACAAGAACATGAAGACTCCATAGAGAAAATTCTCCGTTTTTCCTTAAAAAATTCCCTTTCCGGCCATTTTTTGGCTGAAAAAGCTCGACTGTTGGAAATCTGTTGGGAAACATGGCTTCCAAAAGCATTAGATCAATCCAACCCATCATATTCGATATCACAGCACCCTGAACGCCTGACGAAACAACAACGTGAAGACTCCACAGAGAAAATTCTCTATTTTTTCTTAGAAAATTCCCTTTCCGGCCATTTTTTGGCTGAAAAAGCTCGACTGTTGGAAATCTGTTGTGAAACATGCCATCCATAAGCATTAGATCAGTCTAACACATCATTTTGGATATCACAGCATCGTGAACGCCACGCAAAACAAGTAGATGAAGATTTCATAGAGAAAATTCCCTGTTTTTCCTTAGAAAATTCCCTTTCCGGCCATTTTATTGGTGAAAAGGCTTGACTGTTGGAAATCTGTTGGGAAACATGGCTTCCAAAAGCATTAGATCGCTCCGACCCATCATTTTGGATATCATAGCACCCTGAACGCTCGAGGAAACAAGAACATGAAGACTCCACAGAGAAAATTCACTGTTTTTCCTTAGAAAGTTTCCTTTCCGGGCTTTTTTTTGGCTGAAAAAAGTTGGACTGTTGGAAATCTGTTGGGAAACATGGCTTCCAAAAGCATTAGATCAGTTCGACACATCATTTTGGATATAACAACACCTTAACGACCGACGAAAGAAGAAGATGAAGACTGCACAGAGAAAATTCCCTGTTTTTCCATTGAAAATTCCCTTTCCGGCCATTTTTTGGATAAAAAGCTCGACTGTTAGAAATGCGTTGGGAAACATGGCTTCCAAAAGCATTAGATCAGTCCCACCCATCATTATGGACATCACAGAACCTAAAACGCCAGGTGAAACAAGAACATGAAGACTCCACAGAGAAAATTCCCTATTTTAACTTAGAAAATTCCTTTTCCGGCCATTTTTCAGCTGAAAAAGCCCGACAGTTGGAAATCTGTTGCAAAACATGGCTTCCAAAAGCATTAGGTCAATCCATCCCACCGTTTTGGACATGACAGCCGCCTGAAGGGCCGCTGAAACAAGAACATGAAGACTTCACAGAGAAAATTCCTTGTTTTTCCATAGACAATTCTCTTTCCGGCCATTTTTTGGCTGAAAAAGCTCGACTGTTGGAAATCTGTCGTGAAACATCGCTTCCAAAAGCATTAGATTAGTCCAGCCCATCATTTCGGACATCTTAGCACCCTGGACGCCCGGCGAAACAAGAACATGAAGACTCCACGGAGAAAATTCCCTGTTTTTCCATAGAAAATTCCATTTCCGACGATTTTTTGGCTGAAAAAGCCCAACAGTTGGAAATATTTTGGGAAACATGGCTTCCAAAAGTATTAGCTCAGTCTGACCCATCATTTTGGACATCGAAACACCCTGAACGGCCGGCAAAACAAGAACATGAAGACTCCACAGAGAAAATTCCCTGTTTTTCCTTAAAAAATTCCCTTTCCGGCCATTTTTTGGCTGAAAAAACTCGACTATTGGAAATCTGTTGGGAAACATGGCTTCCAAAAGCATTAAATCAGTCCGACCCATCATTTTGGACATCACAGGACCCTGAACCCCCGACGAAACAAGCACATGAAGACTTCACAGAGAAAATTCCGTGATTTTCCTAAGAAAATTCCCTTCCTGGCCATTTTTCTGCTGAAAAAGCCCAACTGTTGAAAATCTGTTGGGAAACATGGCTTCCAAAAGCATTAGATCAGTCCAACCCATCATTTTCGACATCACAGCACCGTGAACGCCATGCAAAACAAGAAAAAGAGCACTTCACAGAGGAAATTCTCTGTTTTTCCTTAGAAAATTCCCTTTCTATCCATTTTATGAATTAAAATGCTCGACTGTTGGAAATCTGTTGGGAAACAAGGCTTCCAAAAGCATTAGATCAGTCCAACCCATCATTTTAGATGTCACAGCACGCTGAACGCCCAGCGAAACAAAAACATGAAGACTCCATAGAGAAAATTCCCTGTTTTTCCTTAAAAAATTCCTTTTACAGCCATTTCTCGGCTGAAAAAGCCCAACTGTGTAAAATCTGTAGGGAAACATGGCTTCCAAAAGCATTAGATCAGTCCGACCCATCATTTTAGATGTCGCAGCACCCTGAATGCTCGGCGAAAAAAGAACATGACGACTCCACAGGGAAAATTGGCTTTTTTTCCCTAGAAAATTTCCTTTCCGGCCATTTTTTGGTTGAAAAAGCTCGACTGTTGGAAATCTCTTGGGAAACAAGGCTTCCAAAAACATTAGATCAGTCCGACACGTCATTTTGGATATCGCAGGACAGTGAACGCCCGTCCAAACAAGAACATGATGACTCCACAGAGAAAATTCCCTGTTTTTCCTGAGAAAATTCCCTCCCCGGCCATTTTTCGGCTGAAAAAGCCTGACTGTTGAAAATCTGTTGGGAAACATGGCTTCCAAAAGCATTAGATCAGTCAGAACCATCATTATGGACATCACAGAACCGTCAACGCCAGGCGAAACAAGAACATGAAGACTTCATAGAGAAAATTCCCTGATTTTCCTTAGAAAATTCCCTTTCCGACGATTTTTCGGCTGAAGAAGCCCCACTGTTGAAAATCTGTTGGGAAACATGGATCAGTCCGACCATCATTTTTGACATCACAGCACCGTGAACGTCATGCAAAAGAAGTAGATCAAGACTTCATAGAGAAAATTCACTGTATTTCCTTAGAAAATTTCCTTTCCGGCCATTTTATGGCTGAAAAAGCTCAACTGTTGGAAATCTGTTGGGAAACATGGCTTCCAAAAGCATGAGATCAGTCCGACCCATCATTTTGCATATCACAACACCCTAAACGGCCGACGAAACAAGAACAGGAAGACTCCATAGAGAAAATTCCCGGTTTTTCCTTAGAAAATTCACTTTCCGGCCGTTTTTTGGCTGAAAAGGATCGACTGTTGGAAATGTGTTGGGAAACATGCCTTCCAGAAGCATTACATCAGTCCGACCCATCATTTTGGATATCACAACACCCTGAATGCCCGGCGAACCAAGAAAGTGAAGACTTCACAAAGAAAATTCCCTGTTTTTCATGAGAAAATTCCATTTCCAGCAATATTTTGGCTAAAAAAGCCCAACAGTTGGAAATCTTTTGGGAAACATGGCTTCCAAAAGCATTAGATCAGTCCGACCCATCATTTTGGATATCACAGCACCCTGAACGCCCGGCGAAACAAGAACATGAAGACTCCACAGAGAAAATTCCCTGTTTTTCCTTAGAAAATTCCATTTCCAGCAATATTTTGGCTAAAAAAGCCCAACAGTTGGAAATCTTTGGGAAACATGGCTTCCACAAGTATTAGCTCAGTCCAACCCTTCATTTTGGATATCACAGCACCCTGAACGCCCGGCGAAACAAGAACATGAAGACTCCACAGAGAAAATTCCCTGTTTTTCCTTAGAAAATTCCATTTCCAGCAATATTTTGGCTAAAAAAGCCCAACAGTTGGAAATCTTTTGGGAAACATGGCTTCCAAAAGCATTAGATCAGTCCGACCCATCATTTTGGATATCACAGTACCCTGAACGCCCGGCGAAACAAGAACATGAAGACTCCACAGAGAAAATTCCCTGTTTTTCCTTAGAAAATTCCATTTCCAGCAATATTTTGGCTAAAAAAGCCCAACAGTTGGTAATCTTTTGGGAGACATGGCTTCCAAAAGCATTAGATTAGTCCGACCCATCATTTTGGACATCAAAACACCCTGAACGTCCGGCAAAACAATAACATGAAGGCTCCACAGAGAAAATTCCCTGTTTTTCCTTAAAAAATTCCATTTCCGGCCATTTTTTCGCTGAAAAAACTCGACTGTTGGAAATCTGTTGGGAAACATGGCTTCCAAAAGCATTAGATCAGTCCAACCCATCATTTTGGACATCACAGGACCCTGAACGCCCGACCAAACAAGTACATGAATACTCCACAGAGAAAATTGCATGTTTTTCCTTAGAAAATTCTCTTCCCGGCCATTTTTCTACTGAAAAAGCCCAACTGTTGAAAATCTGTTGCGAAACATGGCTTCCAAAAGCACTAAATCAGTCAGAACCATCATCGTGGACGTCATAGCACCGTCAACGCCAGGCGAAACAACAACATGAAGACTTCACAGAGAAAATTCCCTGTTTTTCCTTAGCAAATTTCATTTCCAGCAATTTTTTGGCTGAAAAAGCCCGACTGTTGGAAATCTGTTGGGAAACATGCCTTCCACAAGCATTAGATCAGTGCGACCCATCATTTTTCATAGAAGAGCACGCTCAACGCCCGGAAAAACAACAACATGTAGACTCCACAGAGAAAATTCCTTGTTTTTCCTTTAAAAATTCCTTTTACAGCCATTTCTCGGCGGAAAAAGCCCGACTGTGTAAAATCTGTTGGGAAACATGGCTTCCAAAAGCATTAGATCAGTCCGACCCATCATTTTGGATGTCGCAGCAGCCTGAACACTCAGCGAAACAACAACATGAAGACTCAACAGAGAAAATTCCGTGTTTTTCCTTAGAAAATTCCCTTTCCGGCCGTTTTTTGGCAGAAAAAGCTCAACTGTTGGAAATCTGTTGGGAAACACGGCTTCCAAAAGTATAAGATCAGTCCGACCCGTCATTTTGGACATCACAGCGCCGTGAACGCCAGGGGAAACAGGAATATGAAGACTTCATAGAGAAAATTCCCTGTTTTTCTTGAGAAAATTCCCTTCCCAGCCATTTTTCGGCTGAAAAGGCCCGACTGTTGAAAATCTGTTGGGAAACATGGCTTCCAAAAGCATTAGATCAGTCAGAACCATCATCATGGAGGTCACAGCACCTTCAACGCCAGGCGAAACAAGAACATGAAGACTTCATAGTGAAAATTCTCTGATTTTCCTGAGAAAATTCCCTATACGGCCATTTTTCGGCTGACAAAGCCCCACTGTTGAAAATCTCTTGGGAAACATGGCTTCTAAAAGTATTGGATCAGTCCGACCCATCATTTTCGACATCACAGCATCGTGAACGCCATGCAAAACAAGTAGATGAAGACTTCATAGAGAAAATTCCCTTTTTTCCTCTGAAAATTCCCTTTCTAGCCATTTTATGGCTGAAAAAGCTCGACTGTTGGAAATCTGTTGGGAAACATGGTTTCCAAAAGCATTAGATCAGTCCGTCCCATCATTTTGCATATCACAACGCCGTGAACGACAGGCAAAACACGAACATGAAGACTTCACAGGGAAAATTCCCTGATTTTCATTAGAAAATTCCCTTTCCGGCCGTTTTTCGGCTGCAGAAGCCCCACTGTTGGAAATCTGTTGGGAAACATGGCTTCCAAAAGCATTGGATCAGTCTGACCATCATTTCCAACATCACAGCACATTGAACGCCATGCAAAAGAAGCAGATGAAGACTTTATAGAGAAAATTCACTGTTTTTCCTTAGAAAATTTCCTTTCCGGCCATTTTATGGCTGAAAAAGCTCGACTGTTGGAAATCTGTTGGGAAACATGGCTTCGAAAGCATTAGATCAGTCCAACCCATCATTTTCGACATCACAGCACCCTGAACGCCATGCAAAACAAGTAGATGAAGACTTTAGAGAGAAAATTCCCTTCCCGGCCATTTTTCTACTGAAAAAGCCCAACTGTTGAAAATCTGTTGGGAAACATGGCTTCCAAAAGCATTAAATCAGTCAGAACCATCATCGTGGACGTCACAGCATCGTCAACGCCAGGCGAAACAACAACATGAAGACTTCACAGAGAAAATTCCCTGTTTTTCCTTAGAAAATTTCATTTCCAGCAATTTTTTGGCTGAAAAAGCCCGACTGTTGGAAATCTGTTGAGACACATGGCTTCCACAAGCATTAGATCAGTCCAACCCATCATTTTCGATAGAAGAGCACGCTGAACACCTGGCGAAACAAAAACATGAAGACTCCATAGAGAAAATTCCCTGTTTTTCCTTTAAAAATTCCTTTTACAGCCATTTCTCGGCGGAAAAAGCCCGACTGTGTAAAATCTGTTGGGAAACATGGCTTCTAAAAGCATTAGATCCGTCCGACCCATCATTTTGGCTGTCGAAGCACCCTGAACGCTCAGCGAAACAAGAACATCAAGACTCAACAAAGAATATTCCCTTTTTTCCCTAGAAAATTCCCTTTCCGGCAATTTTTTGGCTGAAAAAGCTTAACCGTTGGAAATATGTAGGGAAACATGGCTTCCAAAAGTATTAGATCAGTCCAACCCATCATTTTGGACATCACAGCACCGTGAACGCCACGCAAAACAAGTAGATGAAGACTTCATAGAGAAAATTCCCTTTTTTCCTTTGAAAATTCCCTTTCCGGCCATTTTATGGCTGAAAAAGCTCAACTGTTGGAAATCTGTTGGGAAACATGGCTTCCAAAAGTATTAGATCAGTCCGACCCATCATTTTGGACATCACAGCGCCGTGAACGCCAAGGGAAACAAGAACATGAAGACTTCGCAGGGAAAATTCCCTGTTTTTCTTGAGAAAATTCCCTTCCTAGCCATTTTTCGGCTGAAAAGGCCCGACTGTTGAAAATCTGTTTGGAAAAATGGCTTCCAAAAGCATTAGATCAGTCCGACCCATCATTTTGGATATCACAGGACAGTGAACACCCGTCCAAACAAGAACATGATGACTCCATAGAGAAAATTCCCTGTTTTTCCTGAGAAAAATCCCTTCCCTGCCATTTTTTGGCTGAAAAAGCCCGACTGTTGAAAATATGTTGGGAAACATGGCTTCCAAAAGCATTGGATCAGTCTGACCATCATTTTCGACATCACAGCACATTGAACGCCATGCAAAAGAAGTAGATCAAGACTTCATAGAGAAAATTCACTGTTTTTCCTTAGAAAATTTCCTTTCCGACCATTTTATGGCTGAAAAAGCTCGACCGTTGGAAATCTGTTGGGAAACATGGCTTCCAAAAGCATTATATCAGTCCGACCCATCATTTTCGACATCACAACACCGTGAATGCCATGCAAAACAAGTAGATGAAGACTTCAGAGAGAAAATTCCCTTCCCGGCCATTTTTCTACTGAAAAAGCCCAACTGTTGAAAATCTGTTGGGAAACATGTCTTCCAAAAGCATTAAATCAATCAGAACCATAATCATGGGCATCACAGCACCGTCAACGCCATGAGAAACAACTACATGAAGACTTCACAGAGAAAATTCTCTGTTTTTCCTTAGAAAATTTCATTTCCGGCAATTTTTTGGCTGAAAAAGCCCGATTGTTGGAAATCTGTTGGGAAACATGGCTTCCAAAAGCATTAGATCACTCTGACCCATCATTCTCGATATCAGAGCACGCTGAACACCAGGCGAAACAAAAACATGAAGACTCCACAGAAAAAATTCCTGTTTTTCCTTTAAAAATTCCTTTTACAGCCATTTCTCGGCTCAAAAAGCCCGACTGTGTAAAATCTGTTGGGAAACATGGCTTCCAAAACCATTAGATCAGTCCGACCCATCATTTTGGATGTCGCAGATCCCTGAACGCTCGGCAAAACAAGAACATGACGACTCCATAGAGAAAATTCCCTGTTTTTCCTTAGAAAATTCCCTTTCCCGCCATTTCTTGGCTGAAAAAGCTCAACTGTTGGAAATCTGTTGGGAAACATGGCTTCCAAAAGTATTAGATCAGTTTGACCCATCATTTTGCACAACACAACACCGTGAACGCCAGGGGAACCAAGAACATGAAGATTTCACAGAGAAAATTCCCTATTTTTCCTGACAAAATTCCCTTCCCGGCCATTTTTAGGCTGAAAAGGCCCGACTGTTGAAAATCTGTTGGGAAACATGGCTTCCAAAAGCATTAGATCAGTCAGAACCATCATCATGGAGGTCACAGCACCATCAACGCCAGGCGAAACAAGAACATGAAGATTTCATAGAGAAAATTCCCTGATTTTCTTTAGAAAATTCCCTATACGGCCATCTTTCGGCTAAAAAAGCCCCATTGTTGAAAATCTGTTGGGAAACATGGCTTCTAAAAGCATTGGATCAGTCTGACCCATCATTTTCGACATCACAGCACTGTGAACGCCATGCAAAACAAGTAGATGAAGACTTCAAAGAGAAAATTTCCTGTTTTTCCTTAGAAAATTCCCTTTCCGGCCATTTTATGGCTGAAAAAGCTCAACTGTTGGAAATCTGTTGGGAAACATGGCTTCCAAAAGCATTAGATCAGTCCGACCCATCATTTTGCATATCACAGCGCCATGAACGCCAGGCAAAACGAGAACATGAAGACTTCACAGAGAAAATTCCCTTTTTTTCCTTAGAAAATTCCCTTTCCTGTCATTTTTTGGCTGAAAAAGCTTGACTGTTGGAAATCTCTTGGGAAACAAGGCTTCCAAAAGGATTAGATCAGTCCGACACATCATTTTGGATATCATAGGACAGTGAACACCCGTCCAAACAAGAACATGATGACTCCACAGAGAAAATTCCCTGTTTTTCCTGAGAAAATTCCCTTCCCGGCCATTTTTTGGCTGAAAAAGCCCGACTATTGAAAATCTGTTGGGAAATATGGCTTCCAAAAGGATTATATCAGTCAGAACCATCATCATGGACGTCACAGCATCGTCAACGCCAGGTGAAACAAGAACATGAAGACTTCACAGAGAAAATTCCTTTTTTTTTCCTTAGAAAATTCCCTTTCCGGTCATTTTTTGGCTGAAAAAGCTCGACTGTTAGAAATGTCTTGGGAAACAAGGCTTCCAAAAGCATTAGATCAGTCCGACACATCATTTTGGATATCATACGACAGTGAACACCCGTCCAAACAAGAACATGATGACTTCACAGAGAAAATTCCCTGTTTTTCCTGAGAAAATTCCCTTCCCGGCCATTTTTTTGCTGAAAAAGCCCGACTGTTGAAAATCTGTTGGGAAACATGGCTTCCAAAAGCATTAGATCAGTCAAAACCATCATCATGGATGTCACAGCACCGTCAACGCCAGGCGAAACAAGAACATGGACTTCACAGAGAAAATTCCTTTTTTTTCCTTAGAAAATTCCCTTTCCGGTCATTTTTTGGCTGAAAAAGCTTGACTGTTGGAAATCTCTTGGGAAACAAGGCTTCCAAATGCATTAGATCAGTCCGACACATCATTTTGGATATCACAAGACAGTGAACACCCGTCCAAACAAGAACATGATGACTCCACAAAGAAAATTCCCTGTTTTTCCTGAGAAAATTCCCTTCTCGGCCATTTTTTGTCTAAAAAAGCCCGACTGTTGAAAATCTGCTGGGAAACATGGCTTCCAAACGCATTAGATTAGTCAGAACCATCATCATGGACGTCACAGCACCGTCAACGCCAGGCGAAACAAGAACATGAAGACTTCACAGAGAAAATTCCCTGATTTTCCTTAGAAAATTCCCTTTCCGGCCGTTTTTCGGCTGAAGAAGCCCCACTGTTGAAAATCTGTTGGGAAACATGGCTTCCAAAAGCATTCGATCAGTCTGACCATCATTTTCGACATCACAGCATCATGAACGCCATGCAAAAGAAGTAGATGAAGACTTCATAGAGAAAATTCACTATTTTTCCTTAGAAAATTTCCTTTCCGGCCATTTTATGGCTGAAAAAGCTCGACTGTTGGAAATCTGTTGGGAAACATGGCTTCCACAAGCGTTAGATCAGTCCGACCCATCATTTTGCATATCGCACCACCCTGAACGCCCGACGAAACAAGAACATGAAGACTCCATAAAGAAAAATCGAGGTTTTTCCTTCGAAAATTCACTTTCTGGCCATTTTTTGGCTGAAAAAGATCGACTGTTCGAAATGTGTTGGGAAACATGCCTTCCAAAAGCATTACATCAGTCCGACCCATCATTTTGGATATCACAACACCCTGAACGCCGGGCGAAAGAAGAACATGAAGACTCCACAGAGAAAATTCCCTGTTTTTCCTTAGAAAATTCCATTTCTAGCAATTTGTTGGCTGAAGAAGCCCAACTGTTGGAAATCTGTTGGGAAACATGGCTTCCAAAAGCATTAGATCAGTCCGACCCATCACTTTCGATATCAAAGCACCTTGAACGCCAGACAAAACAACAACATCAAGACTCCACAGAGAATATTCCCTGTTTTTCCTTAGAAAATTCCCTTTCCGGCCATTTTTTGTCTAAAAAAGCCCGACTGTTAGAAATCTGTTGGGAAACATGCCTTCCAAAAACACCAGATCAGACCGACCCATCATTTTCGATATCACAGCACACTGAACGCCCGACGAAATAAGAACATGAAGACTCCACAGAGAACATTCCCTATTTTTCCTTAGAAAATTCTCTTTCCGACCATTTCTTGGCTGAAAAAGCTCAACTGTTTGAAATATGTTGCGAAACATGGCTTCCAAAAGCATTAGATCAGTCCGTCCCATCATTTTGGATATCACAACACCCTGAACACCCATCATTTTCGAGATCACAGCCCACTGAACGCCCGACGAAACAAGAACATGAAGACTCCACAGAGAAAATTCCCTGTTTTTCCTTAGAAAATTCCATTTCCGGCCATTTTTTGGCTGAAAAAGCTCGACTGTGGGAAATCTGTTGGGAAACATGGCTTCCTAAAGTATAAGATCAGTCCGACCCATCATTTTCGATATCATAGCACCCTGAACGCCCGACGAAACAAAAACATGAAGGCTCCACAGAGCAAATTCCCCGTTTTTCCTTAGAAAATTCCATTTCCGGCAATTTTTTGGCTGAAAAAGCCCAACTGTTGGAAATTGGTTGGGAAACATGGCTTCCAAAAGCATTAGATCATTCCGACCCATCATTTTGCACATCACAGCACCGTGCTCGCAAGGCGAAACAAGAACCTGAAGAATGCACAAAGAAAATTTCATGTTTTTCCTTAGAAAATTCCCTTTCCGGCCTTTTTTTGGCTGAAAAAGCCCGACCATTGGAAATCTGTTGGGAAACATGGCTTCCAAAAACATTAGATCAGTCTGACCCATCATGTTGGACATCACAGCACTGTGAATGCCAAGCTAAACAAGAACATGAAGACTTCACAAAGAAAATTCCCTGCTTTTCGTTAGAAAATTCCCTTTCCGTCCATTTTTTGGCTGAAAAAGCCCGACTGTTGTAAATCTGTTCGGAAACATGGCTTCCAAAAGCATTAGATTACTCCGACACCATTTTGGATACCACAGCACCCTGAACGCCCGAGGGAACAAGAACATGAAGACTCCACAGAGAAAATTTATTGTTTTTCCTTAGAAAGTTCTCTTTCTGGGCATTTTTTTGGCTGAAAAAGCTCGACTGTTGGAAATCTGTTGGGAAACATGGCTTCCAAAAGCATTAGATCAGTCCGACACATCATTTTGGATATAACAGCACCCTGAACGACCGACGAAAGAAGAGCATGAAGACTGCACAGAGAAAATTCCCTGTTTTTCCATAGAAAATTCCCTTTCCGGCCATTTCTTGGATGAAAAAGCCAGACTGTTGGAAATATGTTGGGAAACATGGCTTCCGAAAGCATTAGATAAGTCCCACCCATCATTTTGGACATCAAAGCACCTAAAACACCAGGCGAAACATGAACATGAAGAATGCTCAGAGAAAATTCCCTGTTTTTCCTTAGAAAAATCCCTTTCCGGCCATTTTTTGGCTGAAAAAGCTTAACTGTTGGAAATCTGTTGGGAAACATGGCTTCCAAAAGCATTAGATCAATTCGACCCATGATTTTGGACATCACAACACCGTGAATGCCAGAAGAAACAAGAACATGAAGACTTCACAGAGAAAATTCCCTTTCCGGCCATTTTTCGGTTGAAAAAGCCCGATAGTTTGAAATCTGTTGGGAAACATGGCTTCCAAAAACATTAGATCAGTCCAACCCATCAATTTCGATGTCACAGCACCCTGAACACCCGACGAAACAGGAACATGAAGACTCCACAGAGAAAATTCCCCGTTTTTCCTTAGAAAATTCTCTTTCCGACTATTTCTTAGCTAAAAAAGCTCGACTGTTGGAAATATGTTGCAAAACATGGCTTCCAAAAGCATTAGATCAGTCCGTCCCAACATTTCGGATATCACAGCACCCTGAACGCCCGAGGAAACAAGAACATGAGGACTACACAAGGAAAATTCACTGTTTTTCCTTAGA
The DNA here is from genome assembly GCA_004368105.4 of Eucalyptus melliodora. Lineage (NCBI taxonomy): Eukaryota > Viridiplantae > Streptophyta > Magnoliopsida > Myrtales > Myrtaceae > Eucalyptus > Eucalyptus melliodora. Next base: position 571,079 of record CM023405.3, on the reverse strand, counting down.
AAGTTCCATTTCCGTGCATTTTTTTGCCTGAAAAAGCTCGACTGTTTGAAATCTGTTGGGAAACATGGCTTCCAAAAGCATTAGATCGGTCCGACACATCATTTTGGATATAACAGCACCCTAAACGACCGACGGAAGAAGAACATGAAGACTGCACAGAGAAAATTCCCTAGTTTTCCATAGAAAATTCCCTTTCCGACCATTTTCTGGATGAAAAAGTCCGACTGTTGGAAATATGTTGCGAAACATGGCTTCTAAAAGTATTAAATCAGTCCCACCCATCATTTTGGATATCACAGCACCTAAAACGTTAGGCAAAACAAGAACATGAAGACTCCACAGAGAAAATTTCCTATTTTTACTTAAAAAATTCTTTTTCCGGCCATTTTTCAGCTGAAAAAGCCCGACAGTTGGAAATCTGTTGCAAAACATGGCTTCCAAAAGCATTAGATCAGTCCGTCCCATCATTTTGGATATCACAGCACCCTGAACGCCCTACGTAACAAGAACATGAAGACCCCACAATGAAAATTCCCTCTTTTTCCTTAGAAAATTCCCTTTTTCGGCCATTTTTTGGCTGAGAAAGCTTGACTGTTGGAAATCTGTTGGGAAACATAGCTTCCAAAAGCATTAGATCAGTTCGACCCATCATTTTGGACATCACAACACCGTGAATGCCAGGCGAAACAAGAACATGAAGACTTCACAGAGAAAATTTCCTTTCCGACCATTTTTTGGCTGAAAAAGCCCGACAGTTAGAAATCTGTTGGGAAACATGGCTTCCAAAAACATTAGATCAGTCCAACCCATTATTTTCGATGTCACAGCACTCTAAACGCCCGACGAAACAAGAACATGAAGACTCCACAGAGAAAATTCCCTGTTTTTCCTTAGAAAATTCTCTTTCCGGCTATTTCTCGGCTGAAAAAACTCGACTGTTGGAAATCTGTTGCGAAACATGGCTTCCAAAAGCATTAGATCAGTCCGTCCCATCATTTTGGATATCACAGCACCCTGAACACCCGACGAAACCAGACAGGAAGACTCCACAGAGAAAATTCCCTGTTTTTCCTTAGAAAATTCCCTTTCCTACCATTTTTTGGCTGAAAAAGCTCGATTGTTGGAAATCTGTTGTGAAACATGGCTTCCATAAGCATTAGATTAGTCTAACGCATTATTTTGGGTATCACAGCACCGTGAACGCCATGCAAAACAAGTAGATGAAGACTTCATAGAGAAAATTCCCTATATTTCCTTAGAAAATTCCATTTCCGCCCTTTTTTGGATGAAAAAGCTCGACTGTTGGAAATCTGTTGCAAAACATGGCTTCCAAAAGCATTAGATCAGTCTGTCCCATCATTTTGGATATCACAACACCCGAACGCCCGACGAAACGAGAACATAAATACTTCACAGAGAAAATTCCCTGTTTTTCCTTAGAAAATTCCCTTTCCAGCCTTTTTTTGGCTGAAAAAGCCCGACCATTGGAAATATGTTGCGAAACATGGCTTCCAAAAGCATTGGATCAGTCCGACCCATCATTTTGGACATCACAGAATTGTGAACGCCAGGTGACACAAGAACATGAAGCCATCACAGAGAAAATTCCCCAATTTTTCCTTAGAAAATTCCCTTTCCGGCCATTTTTTGGATGAAAGAGATCGACTGTCGGAAATCTTTTGCAAAACATGGCTTCCAAAAGCATTAGATCAGTTCGTCCCATCATTTTGGATATCACAACACCCTGAACGCCCGACGAAACAAGAAGATGAACACTCCACAGAGAAAATTCCTTGTTTTTAGTTAGAAAATTCCTTTTCCGGCCATTTGTCGGCTGAAAGAGCCCAACAGTTGCAAACCTGTTGGGAAACATGGCTTCCAAAAACATTAGATCGGTCCAACCCATCATTTTCAATATTACAGCACACTAAACGCCCGACGAAACAAGAACATGAAGACTCCACAGAGAAAATTCCCAGTTTTTCCTTAGAAAATTCCCTTTCCGGCCATTTTTTGGTTGAAAAAGCTCTACTGTTGGAAATCTTTTGCGAAACATGGCTTCCAAAAGCACTAGATCAGTCCGACACATCATTTTGGATATAACAGCACCTTGAACGACTGACGAAAGAAGAACATGAAGACTGCACAGAGAAAATTCCCTGTTTTGCCATAGAAAGTTCCCTTTCCGGCCTTTTTTTGGATGAAAAAGCCCGACTGTGGAAATATGTTGGCAAACATGGCTTCCAAAAGCATTAGATCAGTCCCACCCATTATTTTGGACATCACAGCACCTAAAACAACAGGTGAAACAAGAACATGAAGACTCCACAGAGAAAATTCCCTATTTTTACTTTGAAAATTCCTTTTCCCGCCATTTTTCGGCTGAAAAAGCCCGACAGTTGGAAATCTATTGCAAAACATGGCTTCCAAAAGCATTAGATCAGTCTCACCCATCATTTTGGAGATCGCAGCACCCTGAACGCCTGACGAAACAAGAACATGAAGACTTCACAGAGAAAATTCCCAGTTTTTCCTTAGAAAACTCCATTTCGGGCCATTTTTTGGTTGAAAAAGGTCGACTATTGGAAATCTGTTGGGAAACATGGCTTCCAAAAAAATTGATCAGTTCAACCCATCATTTTGGACATCACAGCACCGTGAATGCCAGGCGAAACAAGAACATGAAGACTTCACAGAGAAAATTCCTTTTACGGCCATTTTTCGGCTGAAAAAGCCCGACAATTGCAAATCTGTTGGGAAATATGGCTTCCAAAAACATTAGATCAGTCCAACCAATCATTTTCGATATCACAGCACACTGAACGCTCGACGAAACAAGAACATGAAGACTCCACAGAGAAAATTCCCTGTTTTTCCTTAGAAAATTCCCTTTCCGGCCATTTTTTGGCTGAAAAAGCTCGACTGTTGGAAATCTGTTGCGAAACACAGCTTCCAAAAGCATTAGATCAGTCCGACCCATCATTTTCGATATCACAACACCTTGAACACCAGACGAAACAAGAACATGAACACTCCACAGAGAAAATTCCCTATTTTTCCTTAGAAAATTTCCTTTCTGGCCATTTTTTGGATGAAAAAGCTCGACTGTTGTAAATCTGTTGTGAAACATGGCTTCCATAAGCATTATATCAGTTTGGCGCATCATTTTGGATATCATAGCACCGTGAACGCCATGCAAAACAAGTAGATGAAGACTTCACAGAGAAGATTCCCCATTTTTCCTTAGAAAATTTCATTTCCGGCCATTTTTTAGATGAAAAAGCTCAACTGTTGGAAATCTGTTGCGAAACATGGCTTCCAAAAGCATTAGATCAGTCTGCCCCAGCATTTTGGATAACACAGCACCCCGAACACCCCACGAAACAAAAACATGAAGACTCCACAGAAAAATTCCCTGTTTTTCCGTAGAAAATTCCCTTTCCGGCCATTTCTTGGCTGAAAAAGCATGACTGTTGGAAATCTATTGCAAAACATGGCTTCCAAAAGCATTAGATCAGTCCGTCCCATCATTTTGGATATCATAGCACCCTGAACGCCCGAAGAAACAAGAACATGAAGACTTCACAGAGAAAATTTCCTATTTTTCCTTAGAAAATTCCCCTTCCGGCCTTTTTTTGGCTGACAAAGCCCGACCATTGGAAATATGTTGGGAAACATGGCTTCCAAAAGCATTAGATCAGTCTGACCCATCATTTTGGAGATCACAGCACTGTGAACGCCAAGCGAAACAAGAACATGAAGACTTCACAAAGACAATTCCATGTTTTTCCTTAGAAAATTCCCTTTCCGACCATTTTTTGGCTGAAAAAGCCTGACTGTTGTAAATCTGTTCTGAGACATGGCTTCCAAAAGCATTAGATTAGTCCGACACCATTTTGGATATCACAGCACCCTGAACGCCGGAGGAAACAAGAACATGAAAACTCCACAGAGAAAATTCACTGTTTTTCCTTAGAAAGTTCCCTTTCCGGGCATTTTTTTGGCTTAAAAAGCTCGACTGTTGGAAATCTGTTGGGAAACATGGCTTCCAAAAGCATTAGATCAGTTCGACACATCATTTTGGATATAACAGCACCCTGAACGACCGACGAAAGAAGAACATGAAGACTGCACAGAGAAAATTCCCTGTTTTTCCATAGAAAATTCCCTTTCCGACCATTTTTTGGATGAAAAAGCCCGACTGTTCAAAATATGTTGGGAAACATGGCTTCCGAAAGCATTAGATCAGTCCCACCCATCATTTTGGACATCACAGCACGTAAAACGCCAGGCGAAACAAGAACATGAAGACTCCACAGAGAAAATTCCCTATTTTTACTTAGAAAATTCATTTTCCGGCCATTTTTCGGCTGAAAAAGCCCGACAGTTGGAAATCTGTTGGGAAACATGGCTTCCAAAAGCGTTAGATTAGTCTGACCCATCATTTTGGACATCACAGGACCCTGAACGTCCGACCAAACAAGAACATGAAGACTCCACAAAGAAAATTCCCTGTTTTTCCTTAGAAAAATCCCTTCCGGCGATTTTTCGGCTGAAAAAGCCCAACTGTTGAAAATCTGTTGGGAAACATGGCTTCTAAAAGCATTAGATTAGTCAGAACTATAATCATGGACGTCATAGCACCGTTAATGCCAGGAGAAATAAGAACATGAAGACTTCACAGAGAAAATTCCCTGTTTTTCCTTAGAAAATTCACTTTCCGGCCATTTTATGGTTGAAAAAGCTCGACTGTTGGAAATCTGTTGGGAAACATGACTTCCAAAAGCATTAGATCAGTCCGACCCATCATTATGCATATCACAACACCCTGAACGCTCGACGAAACAAGAACATGAAGACTCCATAGAGAAAATTCCCGGTTTTTCCTTCGAAAATTCACTTTCCGGCCATTTTTTGGCTGAAAAGGCCTGACAATTGGAAATCTTTTGGTAAACATGGCTTCCAAAAGCTTTAGATTAGTCCGACCCATCACTTTGGACATCACAACACCTGAAACGCTCGGCGAAACAAGAACATGAAGACTCCACAGAGAAAATTCCCTGTTTTTCATTTAAAAATTCCCTTTTCCTTGCATTTTTTGGCTAAAAAAGCCCGACGGTTAGATATTTGTTGGGAAACATGGCTTTCAAAAGCATTAGATCAATTCGACCCATCATTTTGGATATTGCAGCACCCTGAACGCCTGGCGAAACAAGCACATGAAGACTCCACAAAGAAAATTCCCTATTTTTCCTTAGAAAATTCCCTTTCTGGCAATTTTTTGGTCGAAAAAGCTAGACCGTTGGAAATCTTTTGGGAAACATGGCTTCCAAAAGCATTAGATCAGTCGAACCCATCTTTTTGGACATCATAGCACCCTCAACGCCCTGTGAAACAAAAACATGAAGACTCCACAGAGAAAATTCCCTGTTTTTCCTTAGAAAATTCCATTTCCGGCCATTTTTTGGCTGAAAAAGCCCAACAGTTGGAAATCTTTTTGGAAACATGGCTTCCAAAAGCATTAGATCAGTCTGACCCATCATTTTGGACATCAAAACACCCTGAACGCCCGGCAAAACAAGAACATGAAGACTCAAAAGAGAAAATTCCCTGTTTTTCCATAAAAAATTCCCTTTCCGGCAATTTTTTGGCTGAAAAAGCCCGACAGTTGTAAATCTTTTGGGAAACATGGCTTCCAGAAGCATTAGATCAGTCCGACCCATCATTTTGGATATCATAGCACCCTGAACGCCCCGCAAAACAAGAACATTGGGACTCAACGGAGAAAATTCCCTGCTTTTCCTTAAAAAATTCCATTTCCGCCCGTTTTTTGGCTGAAAAAGCCCGATGGTTGGATATCTATTGAGAAAGATGGCCTCCAAAAGTGTTAGATCAGTCCGACCCATCATTTTGGACATCACAGCACCCTAAACGCCTAGCGAAACAAGAACAAGAAGACTCCACAGAGAAAATTTCCTATTTTTCCTTAGAAAATTCCCTTTCCAGAAAATTTTTGGCTGAAAAAGCCCAACAGTTGGAAATCTTTTGGGAAACATGGATTCCAAAAACATTAGATCAGTTCGACCAATCATTTTGGACATCACAACAACTTGAATGCTCGGCGAAACAAGAACATGAAGACTCCACAAAGAAAATTCCCTGTTTTTCCTTAAAAAATTCCCTTTCCGGCCATTTTTTGGCCGAAAAAGCCCGACGGTTGGACATCTGTCGGGAAACATGGCTTCCAAAAGTATTAGATCAATCCGACCCATCATTTTGGACATCATAGCACCCTGACCGCCCGGCAAAATAAGAACATGAACTCTCCCCAGAGAAAAATCCCTGTTTTTCCTTAGAAAATTCCCTTTCTGACCTTTTTTTGCTGAAAAAAGCCGACGGTTGGATATCTGTTGGAAAACATGGCTTCCAAAAGCATTAGATCCCTCCGACCCATCATTTTGGACATCATAGCACCCTGAACTCCCAGCGAAACAAGAACATGAAGACTCCACAGAGAAAATTCCCTATTTTTCCTTAGAAAATTCCCTTTCCGACCATTTTTTGGTTGAAAAAGCCCGTCAGTTAGAAATCTTTTGGGAAACACAACTTCCAAAAGCATTAGATCATTCCGACCCATCATTTTGGACATCACAACACCTTGAGCGCTCGGTGAAACAAGAACATGAAGACTCCATAGAGAGAATTCCCTGTCTTTCCTTAGAAAATTCATTTTCCGGCCATTTTTTCTTCGAGAAAGCCCGACAGTTGGAAATCTTTTGGGAAACATGGCTTCCAAAAGCATTAGATCCGTCCCACCCATCATTTTGGACATCACAGCACCCTAAACGCCCGGTGAAACAAGAACATGGAGACTCCACAGAGAAAATTTCCTATTTTTCCTTAGAAAATTCCCTTTCCCGCCATTTTTTGGTTGAAAAAGCCCGGCAGTTAGAAATCTTTTGGGAAACACAGCTTCCAAAAGCATTAGATCATTCCGACCCAACATTTCGGACATCACAACACCTTGAGCGCTCGGTGAAACAAGAACATGAAGACTCCACAGAGAGAATTCCCTGTTTTTCCTTAGAAAATTCCTTTTCCGGCCATTTTTTCTCCAAGAAAGCCCGACAGTTGGAAATCTTTTGGGAAACATGGCTTCCAAAAGCATTAGATCCGTCCGACCCATCATTTTGGACATCACAGCACCCTAAACGCCCGGCGAAACAAGAACATGAAGACTCCACAGAGAAAATTTCCTATTTTTCCTTAGAAAATTCCTTTTCCAGAAAATTTTTGGTTGAAAAAGCCTGACAGTTGGAAATCTTTTGGGAAACATGGATTCCAAAAGCATTAGATCAGTTCGACCAATCATTTTGGACATCACAACAACTTGAATGTTCTGTGAAACAAGAACATGAAGACCCCACAGAGAAAATTCCCTGTTTTTCCTTAAAAAATTCCATTTCCGGCCATTTTTTGGCCGAAAAAGCCCGACGGTTGGACATCTGTCGGGAAACATGGCTTCCAAAAGTATTAGATCAATCCGACCCATCATTTTGGACATCATAGCACCCTAACCGCCCGGCAAAATAAGAACATGAACTCTCCCCAGAGAAAATTCCCTGTTTTTCCTTAGAAAATTCCCTTTCCGACCTTTTTTTTTGAAAAAGGCTGACGGTTGGATATCTGTTGGAAAACATGGCTTCCAAAAGCATTAGATCCGTCCGACCCATCATTTTGGACATCATAGCACCCTGAACTCCCGGCGAAACAAGAACATGAAGACTCCACAGAGAAAATTCCCTATTTTTCCTTATAAAATTCCATTTCCAACCATTTTTTGGTTGAAAAAGCCCAGCAGGTAGAAATCTTTTGGGAAACACAGCTTCGAAAAGCGTTAGATCATTCCAACCCATCATTTCGGACATCACAACACCTTGAGCGCTCGGTGAAACAAGAACATGAAGACTCCATAGAGAGAATTCCCTGTTTTTCCTTAGAAAATTCCTTTTCCGGCCATTTTTTTTCCGAGAAAGCCCGACAGTTGGAAATCTTTTGGGAAACATGGCTTCCAAAAGCATTAGATCCGTCCGACCCATCATATTGGACATCACAGCACCCTAAACGCCCGGTGAAACAAGAACATGAAGACTCCACAGAGAAAATTTCCTATTTTTCCTTAGAAAATTCCCTTTCCCGCCATTTTTTGGTTGAAAAAGCCCGGTAGTTAGAAATCTTTTGGGAAACACAGCTTCCAAAAGCATTAGATCATTCCGACCCATCATTTCGGACATCACAACACCTTGAGCGCTCGGTGAAACACGAACATGAAGACTCCACAGAGAGAATTCCCTGTTTTTCCTTAGAAAATTCATTTTCCGGCCATTTTTTCTCCAAGAAAGCCCGACAGTTGGAAATCTTTTGGGAAACATGGCTTCCAAAAGCATTAGATCCGTCCGACCCATCATTTTGGACATCACAGCACCCTAAACGCCCGGCGAAACAAGAACATGAAGACTCCACAGAGAAAATTTCCTATTTTTCCTTAGAAAATTCCTTTTCCAGAAAATTTTTGGTTGAAAAAGCCTGACAGTTGGAAATCTTTTGGGAAACACGGCTTCCAAAAGCATTGATCAGTCCGACCCATCATTTTGGACATCACAACAACTTGAATGTTCTGTGAAACAAGAACATGAAGACCCCACAGAGAAAATTCCCTGTTTTTCCTTAAAAAATTCCATTTCCGGCCATTTTTTGGCCGAAAAAGCCCGACTGTTGGACATCTGTCGGGAAACATGGCTTCCAAAAGTATTAGATCAATCCGACCCATCATTTTGGACATCATAGCACCCTAACCGCCCGGCAAAATAAGAACATGAACTCTCCCCAGAGAAAATTCCCTGTTTTTCCTTAGAAAATTCCCTTTCCGACCTTTTTTTGCTGAAAAAGGCTGACGGTTGGATATCTGTTGGAAAACATGGCTTCCAAAAGCATTAGATCCGTCCGACCCATCATTTTGGACATCATAGCACCCTGAACTCCCGGCGAAACAAGAACATGAAGACTCCACAGAGAAAATTCCCTATTTTTCCTTATAAAATTCCATTTCCGACCATTTTTTGGTTGAAAAAGCCCAGCAGGTAGAAATCTTTTGGGAAACACAGCTTCGAAAAGCGTTAGATCATTCCAACCCATCATTTCGGACATCACAACACCTTGAGCGCTCGGTGAAACAAGAACATGAAGACTCCATAGAGAGAATTCCCTGTTTTTCCTTAGAAAATTCCTTTTCCGGCCATTTTTTTTCCGAGAAAGCCCGACAGTTGGAAATCTTTTGGGAAACATGGCTTCCAAAAGCATTAGATCCGTCCGACCCATCATATTGGACATCACAGCACCCTAAACGCCCGGTGAAACAAGAACATGAAGACTCCACAGAGAAAATTTCCTATTTTTCCTTAGAAAATTCCCTTTCCCGCCATTTTTTGGTTGAAAAAGCCCGGTAGTTAGAAATCTTTTGGGAAACACAGCTTCCAAAAGCATTAGATCATTCCGACCCATCATTTCGGACATCACAACACCTTGAGCGCTCGGTGAAACACGAACATGAAGACTCCACAGAGAGAATTCCCTGTTTTTCCTTAGAAAATTCATTTTCCGGCCATTTTTTCTCCAAGAAAGCCCGACAGTTGGAAATCTTTTGGGAAACATGGCTTCCAAAAGCATTAGATCTGTCCGACCCATCATTTTGGACATCACAGCACCCTAAACGCCCAGTGAAACAAGAACATGAAGACTCCACAGAGAAAATTCCCTATTTTTCCTTAGAAAATTCCCTTTCCCGCCATTTTTTGGTTGAGAAAGCCCAACAGTTGGAAATCTTTTGGGAAACACGGCTTCCAAAAGCATTGATCAGTCCGACCCATCATTTTGGACATCACAACAACTTGAACGCTCGGCGAAACAAGAACATGAAGACTCCACAGGGAAAATTCCCTGTTTTTCCTTAAAAAATTTCATTTCCGGCCATTTTTTGGCTGAAAAAGCCCGACGGTTGGATATTTGTTGGGAAACATGGCTTCCAAAAGTATTAGATCCGTCGGACCCATCATTTTGGACATCACAGCACCTTCAACGCTCGGCGAAACAAGAACATGAAGACTCCATAGAGAAAATTCTCTGTTTTTCCTTAGAAAATTCCCTTTCCAGCAAATTTTTGGCTGAAAAAGCTCGACAGTTGGAAATCTTTTGGGAAACATGGCTTCCAAAAGCATTAGATCAGTCCGACCCATCATTTTGGACATCACAACACCCTGACCGCCCGACGAAATAAGAACATGAAGACTCCACAGAGAAAATTCCCTATTTTTCCTTAAAAAATTCCCTTTCCGCCCATTTTTTCGCTGAAAAAGCCGGACGGTTGGATATCTATTAGGAAACATTGCTTCCAAAAGCATTAGATCTATCCGACCCATCATTTTGGACATGACAACACCCTGACCGCCCGGTGAAACAAGAACATGAAGACTCCACAAAGAAAATTCCTTGTTTTTCCTTAGAAAATTCCCTTTCCGGTCATTTTTTGGTTGAAAAAGCCCAATAGTTGTAAATCTTTTGGGAAACATCGCTTCCAAAAGCATTAGATCAGTCCGACTCATCATTTTGGACATCACAACACCTTGAACACTCAGCGAAACAAGAACATGAAGACTCCATAGAGAAAATTCCCTGTTTTTCCTTTAAAATTCCCTTTCCGCCCATGTGATGGTCACCATAATATTACCCGGTGCAACTGTACTCATTCGAAGACAAGTGGCGAGTTGCTTGAATTTTGCCAAATTACTAATTTTTCTCTTGATCAGATTTTGCCCCAAAGTTTTTTATTGAATCAAAAAGGCCCACGAATCATTGAGGCAGAGATATAACAAGCTCCGATACCAACTGTTAGAAATTTTGTGGAAAACCATGGTCAAGAATCAGGATCAAATGCGAAAGCATTTAAATTATGTACTAACCCTCCAAACATTTATGACATTAGGAATAGGTACGAGAAGCCTGACCAATCGTGAATAGGCACTTCTAGCCATTTTCCCTCTCAACATTGATGGTGTATTCTCTAATTATCAGATAGTCAGAATAATGAGAACAATGAGAGGGTTTGGCTTAGATGATCTATTTATATGCCCATAAAAATCCTAATAGATATAGTCTTCCATCAAGATAGTTATCTTTAATTGGGCGATCACAATAATTATTGGCAATTTGATTTGGATAATAAAATGTCAATGAAATCTAATATGGACAATTTTAAATTGAATATGGGATCATATTAAATAAAATTATGACAGGCGCAAAATAAAAAACTTTCAAATTTGATAGAGCCTTGGCACAGCTATCGACCTCCATAAACCCGTTCTCTATCTTCGCCTGCCGTTACATTTCCATAGCTCCTGCATTCGTTGAAAAGAGGTTCAAGTAAGTGATTATCATCGAAAGATTTATTTAAAGCAACCTATCAGTAACTGCATCCGTCGTGTTTAGGTCATCATCAAGAGAAAGTGTAGTACAATGCACCAATGGGATTATAAAATAATTTGTGCTGAGAGTTGACGGATTGGCCCAAACAAGCTTCGCTTTGTTTAGAATATCTTTTTTAACACCCCGCAAGCCACCCCCATCCCGCAACAAGAAAAAAAAGAAAAAAAAAAAGGACCTTAACAGCAAAATTGATGAGAAACGAAGAAATTGGAAATGAAATCACCATCTCAATCAAATTTTTCGTCGTTTCAACCTTTGACTGTGCCGCGGTAACTGCCAAATCTCTGCACTACTTGCGGCGTCTGCCCTTCCCTTTCGTCAGTGAGTGGACAAATTATAGATATAGGAAAATGAGCTCTATGATGCTTAAAGTGTCCATAAATTTGACAAATCAATGTCACGAAAATTTTTAAATTGATATATTTATAATAAATTTATCTCAAATTAATTTTTTATCATTAAAAATCCATAACTAGTATATCTATGATAAATTTATCCTCCATTAGTATATGTTAAACTAAATTAGTATCAAGAAAAATCACAACTTGATACATTTGTAACAAATGAAATGTAAAACCACAAACCAATACACTCATCAATTCTAATGAGTCATCCAACTTAGCAATTTGACTATAAAATTTAACGGAAACTAATGAAGAATAAATTTGTCATAGGTATATCAGTTTTGAAATTTTTATAGTAAAAAAAATTAATTTGGAATAAATTATTCACATATATATATATTCCAGTTTAGGGTTTTCGTGATATTTAACCTTAAAAAAAAAAGGAATGAGAATGGCTTTAATTGGATGGTACTAATTTTATGTGCATTTGTACGAGCTAATAACTTTGTAGAGTTGTATTGAGATTACCCTCCTAGTGCACTTGCCACATGCTAGTCATATATATTTTTTTTTTGGTCAGTCCTACTCTATTCCTACTCTACACTCACTCGCAGACTTGTGCCCTGCCTCTTGCAGGGCGTGGGAGTCGCAACCCACTCTCGAAACCTACGCGTCCCTAACCCCATTCCCTCCTGAGAAGGTGGGGATATGCTAGTCGTATTTGAACAATGTTACCCAAAGTAGTTTTGCCATGCTTAGCATATCCTTAGGAAAGATTCTCATTTTCGGCCATTCTCCCCCTATAATTTCAAACAAGGATGGAAACTTGAAAATGCAATGAAATTGCAGTTTCAATCTCTCAAGCTTATTGAGTTTACCCTCCTAGTCACTACTCCTTTCTTCTTCTTCTAGTCATGTTAGTGAGAGCACCAAATTTGAGACCACTGAAAATGGTACAACATTTGCGTGATCCAGACGAGTTCTTCACCATTAACTCTGTCAAATTCTAAAAGATGTCACAAATGGAATAATGCTGTCAAACGTATACAATCCCAAATGTTAAAATTTCTGATAATCTAAAGAATTACTACATCGTTCTCTCTCCACAAGTGCTTTAAGTTGTGCAACTTGCTTAAGTTCTCTTAAATTTTCAAGCACAAAATGTTTTCATTGACCTTCATCATGATATATTTCTTCAAAGGAACTACAGAAGACCTAAAGACTTTGTAAATTTTAAAATCTCTCTAAGAAAAATCTAGGAAGAAAGACAACATTTTCATCATGAAAGCATGCCAATGTTAGTGTTTTTGGCTTGCCAAAAATGTGATCAAGAAATTTTCCATATTGTATCATATGAATATTTTCATTGACTACTAAAAGTCTCTATAAGTTGGGAAAGTCTTGTCAAATTACCAATACAATGAGCGAAATAAACTCAGCAGAGTTTTGATAACAAACCATGTGCTATAAAAGGTAAACCCAAGTCAGGTGACTCGCATGGAAGGTGACCTTCTTACAATTCATTAAATTTCAAGAGCCATGCATAGAAGTCTTTTTGAAGTCATGCCATCAAATACTACTGTAATCAATGCTCCACTGTAACCATCCCCGTTGAAAACATGAAGAGAACTTTTTAAGTGGAGGTTGGTACAATTAAGTTGGTAGAGCAATTCTAAATTGAAGAACCACCCAGCTCACGATATTTATATTTAATTAGAAATATCTTTTTTTTGTCGACAAAGGTCTGTAATTTTTATGGAATTTTATGTAAGAGTATACACTCATAATGTTACAAAAACTCACGGGGGTACACAAACTTAAAAGTGTGCTTCAGATATTAGAACTATCTCGTGTTGTCTATAAACCGATAGATAAGGGGTTTCGAGCTTTATATAGTATTAGAACAAGACATGACTAGGCAATGGACATGAAATATATTGGGTGAATTAGAAGTAGCATATAGTGAATTAAATTTCCAATTTTTTTTTATTTTTTAAAGAGAATTGTTTGAACTAATTCTCGTAGCGTTCGTAGAATATAAAAATGAGGAAACGTTCAATGGGTGAGACGTGTCAACAATGGAGAGGACCATATGTCAAGTCCTCATCGACTTCTCCACAGAGCACCACCGCATATTATATTAAAAAGATTTTTTTAACAGAATATTAAAAAGATTAGATAAGGAATATTTTATAATAAAATACGACTATGTTGTGGACACGAGATTAGTGAGCGTGTTAAAGAACAAAGTAGAAACTGAGAAAGAGTCGTTGTAATCGTACCGTCTTAAAATAGGCATGTAGTTCTTGGGATGAAAGGTCTTGATAGTTTCTCTAAGTCTTCTTGTTCATAGCTGCCGCAAAGAACAAAATGTTCAATTTGTCACAGTGCGTCACTTGCAAGTTCTTCAAGAATGGCCAGTTCAAAGTAGGCAAGTTGGGGCAAAAGCTCTTGAGTCGAGGCATATCATATAACACTAAAGAGGTCAGTTTTGGGAAAAGAACTTGAACAGTAGCGGAGTCGGGAGTGTCATCTCCACTCGCAATTATTTCCTCAATCATGCAAAACTCCACTCGCAGTTTCTCAATTTGGTTTAGACTTGTAGCCAACCAATATGGAAACAAATTTTCAAGGCTCTTACAGTTTTGAACCTCCACTTTCCATAGATGTTTAAAAACGAGATTTTCTTGACAAGTGTTGGTCCATATTTTACTTAAATTGTCCATGTGGGATAGAACCATTGAATTAAGCCGAGGAAATTGTACCTGCCATATTGAGAAAAATGACAATTAATATGACCACATTGAGTTATCACCTCAAAAAAGGAATTTCAAAATTTCATTGGCTCTAATAAATCATGACAGTCTAGAGCTCGTCAGTAACACAAATAAAAAAAAAAAGTTGATCGATGCTTTCATTTCGTTGACCGATGACTAAAGTCGAGTAAATTGCATTGCTACAGGCATGAAATGTGATGCGACAAAATGAAAATCCTTACGGTCCTCATCACTTATTAATACTCATGCATTAAAAAAGATAGTAGAACATTTTACATTTGAGATACACCACAAATCGCAATTACGACTTTGAATAATTCTGCAGTTTCCTAAATTTCACATGAGATCAAATTAGAAGGGAAGTTTCTCAGACAGACAAGGATCCCTAGACAAATGCGATCAGTCTTCAGGAGCAAATGAAATCTCTTATGGCAAAATAGATAGTGGTACGAAGGAAATTGAAAACGTCGTATGGGCTGTTATATAAATCTTTCGTTTAGGAGCCTATACGGTTTTTCATTTCCTTATGATGAAATTAATGAAATTACAACCGAAATGCATATGTCCATACTTCCTATGTCCATGGACCATGGGAAAGGTCAAGTTTGTCGTACAAATATCATCATGATATCTGCATCAGTTAAATAATCTCTATAACCACAATGTGTTTGTTTGGAGAAATCGATCGTGTTATGACCACTTACAACTTGTACATTGAGAAGCGAGTATTGGCATGTTTTATTCTATGATAATAAAATTAATGTAATAAACATAGGGTTTTGATGAGTTTCTGAAATATTTTAGATATGTAGGGACACCTATAAGTACATTACAGATCATCTTTGACAATTAAATGAAATTAATGCTATTATAACTTGTCAGGACCAAAAAATCACGTGACTCCGTACTTCCTACAAATTGAGTATTATGGTGGCTTTTTGAAATATTAAAACAATTTGGGGTATACATATTTGACAAATAAATGAAATTATCGCTACTACAACTTGTCACGGCCAAAGAATCAAATGACTATTGTCATACTCTAGGGAAAGTACCAAAAAAATCTTAAACTTATTGCATTGTATCAGTTTAGTTTTAAACCTTTCAAATGTACCAATTTAGTCCTAAACATTTTCACAATTTGCCAATTGAGTCATTCCGACCAGTTTTAACTAGAAATCATTGACGTGGCCTTGGTCATCCGACATGGTCGTTGGCCATCCGATGTCGCATGACCGTTGCTAATGTGAACAATTTTTACAATTTAAAAAAGTGAATTTTAATTATATTTCTTTTATTTTGTTTTTCTTTTCATTTTGGATGGCGAGGGCCAATAAGCCCTCATCGGCCATTGGGGAGGGTTGCGTTCCTCGCTGGACACTAAACAAGAGCCACCTCACTCAGTATTAGTGGGGCTGCGATAACCTTGCCTAGGACCATCACGGCTAGGCCAGCCACAAGCGAGGCCACAAAGGCCCCTGCTTAGGTCCTTCACGGACCCATTAGCTCTAGGCGAAGTAGCCCTCGCTAGCTATGGGTGAGGGCACGAAAGCCCTCATACTTTGCAAATCTTATGATCTCATTAACTTGGATGTTCGATTCACGATTCATGAATTTGACATATTCATACTTCAATTTGACATGATGATTAATCTAGAAAACAAAGCATTGGAATAAGAAAAAACAAAAGCATTTTTATCAAAAGCTTACCTGCAGATTGAAAAGTGAAGGGGTGTCGTGGTTAGTCTCCATCAAAGGTTGCTGAGTGAAACTTCTCATCTTGGGACAGTGAACAATGGTCAGCTTTTCCAATCTAGGACAAGATAGCATTTAAGTCCTCCCTGAGAAGAAACTAGTCAAATTGGGCAAGCATTCTAGCTTCATCCAACAGAGTTTCGGGAAGGTGATCTTCTTCATTGGGCTTCCTTGTCGTTCTTCTTCTGTGATCACTCCTTCTATCTGACCACACTCCTTTATTTCCATCCGTGCAAGAGTGGCAAGGCATTGAACCATTGATGGAGCAAAAACATGTCTCAAGTTGCTGCAATTATTAAGGGTTAGACCATTCAGAGAATTGAAGCGTAGCATCCCTTGAAGATCTTTGTTCCATAGTCGCCTCAACTTTGGTAGATTGACTAAGTCCAAATACTCTAACCAAGACAATACTGAAGTGCTTTCCGTAGCCTTCAGCCCTTCAAGATTGAATATTTCTTCTAGCAACTTGCAATCACGCACTTGCAATTTTCTCATATTGTCTAAAACAAGCATCAATCTGGATGAAATAGCATTAATAAATGGACATTTATCCACCACCAATGATTCTAATTGCCAAGATGATTTGATGGGAATAAGTTCGCTTTGCCATTTTCCAATCAGCTCAGGGAACTCAGATAGTTGCATAGACTTTACTCCAGCAATCGTCGCCTATCAAAAAATGAATCATCATTCATGAACTTCTAGTTAGCAAAAAGCAATTATTCTTTGTTGATCAAAACCATCCAATTGCAAGAAATTGTTACTAATTCTTACCATTTCATTGAACATATTTTGGATGGTGTTGTTGAGGTTTCCCTTCCAAAACCGCACTTTTGTTGTTACTTGTACTCCCTCCAATTGTAGTGCCTCTATTGGTCCCTTAGAGAACAATTTCATGTTGGGACATCCAGTCACAATGACATCTTCCAAGAGAGGGAATATCAAAGTGCATCCACCAGAGCTGAAACATCTCAATTGTGTCAACCCATCAAGCTCCATATACTTCAATTGTTGGAAAGCCACTACACACCCCTCTTCACCTTCCTCGTCAAAAATGACTTCTGTCATCATTTTACAATTACTTATCCTCAGATTTGTGAGTTCCACCAAATTTTCAGCTATTGTTAGTGTGAATAGATATGATAACCCATCACAATGTGACACATCTAGGGTTTTCAGATGTTGAAAATATACTTGATTGCCACATATCATCTCGATATTATCCATACAACTGATATGCAATCTCTCCAAGCTCCGAAATGCAACCTGCGATATTTAACTCATAGAATTGGTGATTCTATTAAATTACAAATTCACGAACCTCCAAATTGTATATATAAAAGAGTGCCAAGGGAAGAGGCTTAGCAAGTGGATCATTATTCATCTTTCTAAATACTAGAGCAAAACCGATAATACTTTCAATCTCAAACTTTGGCGCAGTCATTCAAATAATTGGTATGCTCTAATAACAATTCTGTAATCAATTTAGTTTCTTAAAGATTCGAAGTTTAAATCAAATCTCTCCCTCTCTTCAATTTAGTTCATTTCGTAGAATAATCAAAACAAACTTTGTGTCCTGTATTTATTTTCTTTCCAATTTTGTACATGCCTCTATGTGTGCCTTTAATGCAAGTTCAAAAAATGAAGTAGCTTGTATCCATAGCAATAGTTAGATTATGTAGAGACGGTTATTTAAGTTAAAACATGAAAGAAATTCTTCAAGGAAATTGCAATACGTTTTATGGGCACAATCACATAAACTGACTCAGAATGAAGACGAATTTATTTAAAGAAACTAGAGACAATGAGCCACAATCAAGATGCGGCTGAGGATTGCTTGAAGAAGAGTATTACCCATAAGGTAGAAAATGGTGACGAGATTGAGACTAAAAAGGCAACTAATTATCCATCAGAAGATGCAGTACAGGAGTCGCGGCCCGCACTAACCATGAAAGCAAATTATGAGTTTCTTGATCGTGGTAAAGAAACATTACTGGTTACAAGGAAACACTAGGAAGAAGTAGTGGTCATCGGACTTCCCCTATCCACTCAAGAAGTCAGAAGATTGGACTGAAATGGTTGATATACGAAAATGTATTTTATTTCTTTAATAAGAGAATCACAAAAAGCGGTCAAGCAATTAATGTAAAAACTAAAAAGGGTGATTTTCGAAGGCCCAAAACCCGGAGATCTTGCCCAATTTGGCGGTGCAAGTAAAAGAAAATTGAGGCTTTGGGGTAGGATTAATCTGAGAAGAGCTTGACCATTTATTATTATTTTTATTTTTTTGGTACAGGAGCGTCTCAAAGCCCCTTCATCCTCCACTTTTTTTTTTTTTTTTGGGGTGCTCAGACCCTCTGGAACCTTAATGGTCACTCTCCCAATTTCTTTTTCAATTACTTTCTTGTGCATTCTTGCAATGTCCAAGCCGCACATTTGAAATTGCTAACAATTTTGAGTTTTCATATGAGAGTTGGAAAACTTTTAGAGCTCCTGTTTGGCAATTTGTATTTTTTGTTCATGCTTTATGTGACGGTCCGAGCGGCGGTGCGCGGGGAGGAGGGATGGCGGTGCGTCCGCGCCTCGGAGGAATCCCTTCCCCTTCCCTTGCGCGCGTCTGAGGACCGGAGGCGCGGACGCACCGCCATCCCTCCTCCCCGCGCACCACCGCTTGGGTCGTCACACTTTATGCTGGTATCATCAGAGATGTTCAACCATCTTTATGTAAATTATTTTCAGAGTAATAAAATGTAAAAAATAGCAATTCACACATGCCTGTAATTCGGAACATGCAACTTGGAATACTTATGCTTGTACGCTACTATTTCTTTTTCTAATTTTTCGTGAAACGTAATCTCACAAGGATTCTCCCTCATCTCTGTTTAATCAATTAGCTATAAGGGATATTTCTTTTTTAGATCCAGTCAGAAGAGGAAAGAGAAGGATGCGGAAAAAGGCAACCTCCGAGAAAAGTTGAATGTTCATCGAAAAATGAAAATAAAAAATAATTCTCAGTGGGCCACAGGGGGCAATTCAGTCGAGTCCATAATAATAGCTGCCTCCCTACTCTTACAGCCTGTGGAAATATTGAAATATAGTATATTATTTTACCGGTAATTAATTAGACTGACCACAATGCTATTGCAAGAGAGTTTCTTTCTATAATAAGTGACTTATCAAAAACTTCATTCAAAATTCAAATTTGCTGGCTGAAAACTCAATTTTTCCGATGAAATATGTTTATTGATTTATAATGCTGTTCCGTATTTATAAGTTTGGTATTTTGCTAAAGCAAAGGATCAGTTTTAAGATATAAGACTTGAGCATCAAGAGTGCCAAATAATGATCATCATTTTCAAGTTTATTTGAAAAAACAAATCGTCACTTCCAACTCTTGGTAATAGGGGTGCGACGAAACTCCAAAAAACTTTTGTTGAATGGTCAGATGTGAAGTCAGACTTTTCATCATAATTATGAAATTGACAAAAAGAACGGTGGCAATATTTTATTTTCCAGTATTGAAAAAGGATATTTGAAATCAAAATTAGTCTTAAAGACTGCCAAGCAACTCTAATACCCTAACCGACCAGGAAAAAAAAACTTTAATACCATGAAAATGTAAAAACAAAAGATAAAAATCATAAAAATAACTTACCCACCAACTTCCACATATTTTTTTTTGTTCGAATTCTCCCTACCTAATTGAAAAAATGAATGAAAAATTGAAATTTTGTGGATTAAGTCATCCCCCACCAACGCGGATATAGAGGTTGATTACCATGCAAACTTTCGTGATTTATATGTCCTCGTGTTCTTTTTTTTCCCCCTAATTTTCTTTACTTCCATGTGTGTGCCTTCGTGATTGGAGTCTCTCATTATTTTTTCCTATTTTCTCCTAATGCTGCTATGTTTACTCTCTAATTTTGCACTTTTTAAAAGGGTTTATGTCTAAATGACTCCAAAATTGTGCATTTTAAAAGGGCGTACTGGAGATGTGTATCATTTACCATATTGCATGACAAAACGTTTCTATCACATGAACGAAAGGGTAGCATGTTCTTTTCTCATCACTCAAAGAATGCTATTTAAGAACACTATGACATTTATCCATCCATTGAGTTTCAAAGCACCCAAAATTAATGTGCACGTGCATGGCACCAGTAATTTTATATTAAAAAAATGAGTGAAAGGGTTGACAATTGCCCGCATGAATTAATACATTCATATACGGTTATACGGTAAATCAAAAAGTGACACAAATTGACACGAGCTTAATATACATAAGTTTTATAATATAATTAACAAAAATTTAGTGTTTTCCAATTATATAATTAATAAAACCCGATTATAGCGTCTAGCTTAAGTTGCCCGCTAGTCAATTTTTTTATAGAAAGTACACATCTGGTAACGTCTAGCTTAAGTTGCTGCCACAAAGGAGATAAAATTGGTGTAACCTTATTCACCGCCCGACGCTAAAGCAGAGGGTAAGTAAGAAAATGTTCCAAGAAAATCAATGAAATGGCTTGATTAATGGGAAATTAAGTTTCGAAAAGGAGAGGAGTCAGCAATTGGTTTGATTTCTTTAGATACAAGCTGACATGGAAGCTTTTTCGAAAAGAAGATGCTAACGTGGAAGTTGTAGAATGCAAACAATTCATCTCTGAATAACCTATGTTTACCCACCTTGCAGAAGGTGAGAGACTCCTTTGCATGATTCCTCTTTCTCTAACCTATGTTAGTAGTGCATGTGGCACCTTGAATTTGATACCAAGTATACAAACTTGAATTGCACAGCGTGCAAACTTTCAAAATACTGTAACAGATAAAATTGATACCAAGTATTTTAACACAACTAATATTGTGACATGAGACTAAACGCATACCTCCCGATTGAAGAGGGCAGTGGAGCGTGATTTGATAAGGTCTTGTCTCTGAGATTTTTGTGAACCTGCCATCATTTTTTAATTGAATGAAAAAAATGTTGTCATTTGTATTGTGCATTGAAATGAATCTACAAGAAGATCTTCAAGTGAAGAAAACTCAAGAGATCTTACACTTTTCATGAGAGAAGCATGTCAAACTTTCCAAATGTCCAAAGCTTAGATAAGTTAACCTTGGGAATTCTAGAGTTTCTAGTGTTTCTGTTATCGACCCATCTTCCTCCATAATGATCACCTCCATCTTCTTGCAATCCCATAAACTGAGTTCTCTCAACTGTGTGAGAGACTTAATGGTGGATGGGAAAAATATAAACTCTAGATTGTCACAATCAGAAACTCGTAACTCCTTTAAATTATGGAATGTCACTATTCCATGAGGATTCTTGTTCCAAATTTGCCTCAACCTCGGCAATCCATGTAAATAGAAGGCGGTTAGCTCATAGAGAGTCTCAATATTTCCACTAGCACTTGGTTTGACAAAGTCAAAAATTTCTTGCACCGAATCACACTGTTCTATATTTAAAGTGTGTAACTTGTGTAGTTTTATCAGCAAAGCAAAGTTGATAACTTTTGAGAGAGATTTGCATCGTGCCACTCGGAGGTATCGAAGATTGCTCAACCTCAATGGAGATTCATCGCTCCATATACATTTCAAATTGGGAAGTCCAGCCATTGTTAAAGACTCCAAGAATGGGATTGAAACCTAAGGGGACAAAACCATCAAAAATAGAAATTCACAAATACAAAGGACAAGCAGGAAATTTATGTGCTATAGAATATTATTATAATTGGTTCCTGAAGGAAATTTACAAGCAAGGTAATTTACTAGGAGAAAGACATTTGATGTGTCAAAATTATGTGTGGCGTTCACTTTAGTACCAAAAGTTTTTGTCGGCTAACTTAAATATCAAATCGGAGAAAAACGGTCATTTAAGTGCCTCTGACAAGAAATTTTGGCAAGAGAAATTACGTTGTTTTAATAATTAAAAATTTATCTAATGTGGCATTTTTTTGGCATTAAAGTGATCATTTTTTTTCCATTGAGATTGACACTGAAGTAATCAATTTTTAATAACGGCTGGCACTAGAATGATCATTTTTTTAACAAGGCTAGCATTGAAGTGATCACTTTTAACTTGCTATTATACTAACTGAGCACGCAAACAAGCTATGTATGATCGAGAAATTAATAAAATATGACCATGTTGGATTTCTGGTGACTCAAATGGAAGTAGGCACTTAAGTGATTTTTTTTTTTAAAGTGGCATTTAAGGGATTCAAAAAAAAAAAAAAAACTTTTGTCACTAAAGTGAATATTCTACATAACTTTTGGCACTAAAGTGAATATCATAGCAACTTTTGGCACTTCTAGTATTATTTTCGCGTAATTTAACACATGTAGGATGATTTTTGCATTTACAAAAAATTTTGATGAACAAAAGCTAATTTACAATCTAAATTGGTATTTTACAACCCCATACCGCAACAAAACCTTACGTTTTATTTACTAAATACCTAGGGATGTTATTACGATTAGATTTTGTCTGCAATTTATGAAGGTAAGAAGGATTACGGTCATCAAGAATTAACACTCATTCAGTTTACTAATGACAACGAAAAGTAGTGACCTATAAAGGAAAAATAAGTACTTTCAAAGTAATTTAATTCCAATATGGTAGGGTCAAATAACTTATTGAAATTACTCATCCTTGTTGTAATACTTTCCTTAAGAGTGGTCTGAGTCCATGGCCTACATACCTGAAACCATATCATATTAGGTGGAGAGACTCAACTGTCCATAATTACAATGGAAAGCTTTGTGTTTGATAGGAAGTGCTTAGAAGCAACAATTTTTCAGAACTTTGCTGAAAAATCCTTCGTATGCAAAGTTGCTTGCAATTTCTCATCTACCTCGCTATCACCGATCTCTCCCATCTATACAACCTCAACTTTTTTGTGTTTCGTTCAGTGGATTATTGTCATCGCCGACAATGTCGGAAGAGATATGACAAAGAAACAAATCATTATAATCCTATGGATCTTTGCAGGTCTAGTTTTTACCCAAAATTATATATATATATATATGTACTGAGGCAAGAGTAATTTTTTAATGAAGATTTAGAACCCTAGAAAGTTAAACGCCCCAAAGGCTACTTGCAAATTTTCCCGATCTAGTTCCTCCATTGCCTTTGAAAGCGAACTCTCCATGGAAAAATAATTTCCAAGACTCTGCACTGACAGGATCCCTAACATATTGCATGAGTATGAGGCCCAACCATATAAAATAAGCGCCATGATAAAAGGGTAATCATATCTAGTCAAATTAAATATTCTACTTGCAGAAGCTTTTGCTGTACAAATTAGCTGTGCGCTTTCCTTAATTTGTCAATTATTTATTCGTAGTTTACTAACTTCTATTTGACGTTAGTCGATTACTGTCTCTAACCAATTTAACAGGTAACGGACGAAACTATAAACTTGATCCTCTGGAAATTTCTTGCGTTAAAATCTAATGGCTGATGCTGGATATAGGACTGGTCTCTTAAAAGTGTAGATGGGACCATAGAATTTGTCTACAAGGGTATGCAGTATCCTTTTCTTAATAAAATCAAATAACAGAACCTTTCCGCCTTTAATTGCCCTCATTTTGCACTTGTGTGATATGTTGTCTTCGGACTCCTTACACTTGGTGTAAAGACTAAACTGAAAAGATCTCCAATTAAATGTTATCACTAAAGCTAGTTCAACAATTAACTATACTTCCACCTACTAGTTTAGTAGTTTAATCTACTATGAACTTTCACCCTCATTTTTGTTAAGTGCCATTAATTGTTGTTTGTGATGATCTAAATTATTACTTTCATATTCAAAAGTTTTCAGTTACATAGTGCCTGAAGCAGTTCTTTAAGTGGAATTTCTAGTTGATAAAGATTTATTATCAAGGATCATTAATTATTCATATTATGAATGTTGCAGTCTATTATATCTCTATTGCCATCTCATAGGCTCCAAGTCTCGTCTTGGCAAAATGTTGCAAACTATTGGTTGAAATTTTGCTTTGGGCTTCAAGTATTTGCCCGAAAAACATTTCATTTTAAATTTTCACCAAACTAAAAGCATTTATAGTAAGGGAGAAAAGCACATGAAGTTTAGAAATGAGCAAAACGCTTGATTACAATAATTTAGTAATAATGTGCGACTTAAATTTTATATAAACAAATTAGGAATCTAAAAATGTTTTTTCACTGCATGACAGAAAATTTGTGAGTTGCTTTTCAGTGAATTATGATAATCAAGCTTGCCCTCAATCATGCGCCAAACCTATGTACATTATCATCCCTTGATTTAGGTCAATTCACACTCAATTTCATTCAGTATAGAATGGCGATGAAAATTGTCAACAGCATTAATATTGGAACTTGATTTGCATGTATTTCAAAATGTTGACTCACGAAAATATAATATTTATTGCTCAATCGACTCACGACAGAATGTTATGACTCCTTTGACACTTTCCCTAACATAGCTATATCTATCTTTTATATTAACTACATCGATAAATATAATTTAAGGTATTGTCATGGGGTAACCTTATAGCTTCAATGCTACCTTTGGCCATTTTTCCTTTTTGACAATATTTGAACTCCACTCCAGCAAGCACCCGTTATTTATTCCCCGTCCCCTCTTCTATTTCTTCATTATTTCACGCTTTACTTGTAACAATTCCTCATTCTTCAATTCTGCTAATTTACATCAATATAATATTCATTACTTACGGCAAAATGAAAAATCAAGGGAAGTTACAAAAATCCCTTGGGAATTTTGAGGGCAGTATACTTGTACTCCTAAACTTTTAGCTAATACATAATTTCCTTCAACTTTGATTTTGTTGTGGACGTCAACATTTCGTGCATTACCATTTGCATGTACTTTACATATGATTTTTTAAAAGTAAAGTTGCATTTCTTCTGCATTTCTTATAGGTAAGTCATCCTTTGGCCTCCAATTGCACTAAAGTAAGTAAAATTTTCCAAAACATGTACAGAAAAATGAGGGGAAAGTGCAATAATCTTGAAAAAGATTTAAGACAAAAATTAATAATAATATGTTTGACTTCATGAAGTGGTAAACTTTTAGTAGGCTTTCAAATGTATCCCAAGCATTTAAAATTACTATAGAAGTGTCTAAATGTTGTGCTTCATTTTGCATGTAGCCTCCATAATTAGCTATCTGAAAGGACCATGGATGATAACACCGCATAGCTATGTTCTATCATAATTCTCAACGCAAAACGCCATAATTTTTTTTTTTTTTTGGTCAGAGCCATAATTTAGATAAACAAAAGACAAAATTAGAAACAATGTCAAAGAAAAACTAAATAACAAAAGAAGTGCTTAAGTATCTTTAAAAAGGGAAATCACAAAATAATCAAGTTTAGCCATCATCCAATTAGCAGAAAATAATTACATAAAGTGGATAAATGAAACCTCACCACCAACTTAGCTAGGGGCAGTGGGGCATTTTAATTAGAAAATGCGAAACAAGATAAACACTTCTAGATTAAACTAATTATAATGAAAGAAAAATAGAAAATAAAAGAAAGGTTACTATCATAGTGATGGTTGTCGTCATCATTATCTTTTCATTGCTACTTTTTTGTCATCGTATTATTCTTTTCCTAGAATTGAAAATATATATATTGATCTAAAACATAACATAATGACAAGAAATAGCAACCAATAATAACAACAACATTAATAAGGGTTCGCTTAATGAGTGCCCTAGGGCATTGGTGAAGTATAACTTATTTTGAATAATTCACTTTTCAAGATACTAATTTTACATAGCACGAAGACTATCGATGTATTGAAAATTGTAAAGTTTTCTTAATTTGTTTCTCAACAAGCTTCTAGACCTTGGAGCAATCGTTAACAGAATCCTAATAATAATAATAATAATCATAATAACAACTTCACTTAATTTTTTCATTCTTTTAGTAATGTTTTTTTAATTTATTTCGATGCATTTGGAGGCAAAAGAGTAATCTGAATAAAAATAAGGAAATTACAATTTTATCCTTGAAAAATCACATGTTGAGCGCTCGCAAATTGAAAATGGATGAGGGTTGATGGCAAGGGGTTTTGTGTAGAGGTTGAAATGTTGGGAGTAAATGTTACCGTTCTAAAACATTCATGGGCTATTTTCGTGTAAATTTCCCAAAAGACGCTTCCTAATGGCAGCTACCACGAGATATTAAAAATTACTCGCAAATTTATGTTTGTGATGCCCAAAGTGCGTATTAACATATCTGTACATGGTATACAATTTCGTATGGATGCGCGCATGAAATAAAAATATGGGGCCTATGCAATGACTCCGTACTTATTTTAAATGCATGGTACACGAGATAAACATCAATTAGATTAGCATGGCTACTTTTATTTAAAAATCCATTCTTACCCATTCTCCGTATTATTATTATTATTATTATTATTATTATTATTATTATTATTATTATTATTATTATTATTTGTATAGAGAATAAAAAAGTTTGATGACTAAATTAAGTGTAACCCATTTCACAAGATTTTGCTTCATTATGAATTTATTTTAATTGCAAAATTCGCTTCAATTTTGCTTCGTGAAACGCTATTAGTTTAGATGGTAGCATCTAAGTTGGAAATAGATCAAAACCTATCACAAAATGAATTTACATGGATTCATACAATTAGTTGGATTTCTACTCAATGTAGAGAAACGGAATATTGCTTCATCTAAATACAAAGAAGGCATGAATTGGTAAGGTAATTATGAGAAAATAAATTGAAAATAACAAAATGAACAAGCATTATAATCTATGTTACATCTAATAAAGAATGAAAGATTAATAAGTACTATATTATTTTGATAGAAAGTTACCTGTTGCCCATTGAAGAATGCAGCTTGAGAACCAACATGATCGTATGACATACTACTCGAAGGAGCTGTTTTGGCGGTGACAAAGTTCTTAATACTCGGCAAGTCACACAATTCTAATACATGCAAATTTTGCAACTCAACATTGCCACAAGCATCAACTCCTACAATCTCCTGCATTAGGTTACAATCTGCAACTCCGATCTCTTTTAGTTGTGGAAGTTCTCTCACTAATGAAAGAGGAAACAGAACTTCCACCTTGTCACAACTTTCGATTCGTACTACTTTTAATCTCTTGAAGGACTCGGAGGAGACATGACTGTGGCATATCTTCTTCAAATTGATGAGATTCTTGAGAAGTAATGACTCCAACATCATAAAAGCAGGAAGGTTATGCTGTCGTAAGATGTAATGGACACAAGGGCTATTCTTGACGTGTAGATGCTTTAATTTCGAAAAATCATCTCTGGATAACTTGCAGAAACTTTGCTGAATTCCGTTGAACCCGTCCAAAAACAACTCGTCAGTATCATCTAAGGTTGCTCGTATGCATACTTTCTGAAGAATATCACTCCTTTGATTTAACATAAGCTTCAATGCCTTAGATGTTCTGTAATCGCTTGACCAGAACCAAACAAGACCTATTTGGATTCTGTACCTGGTTAATTTGTCGACAATTAGATTCTTTGGGAGCACATCTGGATCAGGGATGGATACATGCAAAGTGAAGAGATTCTCCAGCTTATTCAACTCAAGAAGACTGGCATTAGTCGGTGGAGTTTGCTCCACAGCATTCCATGCATGAAAGCTATTCTCCATATACAATTCCTCCAATTTGACCAAGCTTCCAAGTACACCCGGTTCAATTATTTGAAGTTGTGAACAATCATTCAAGTCTAACAACCGCAGTTGTGCCAATCGCCCTATTTCTTTTGGCAATCGATCAAATTTGGAGTTTACAAAGCTCAGAATTTGCAGCCCTTTTAACTCACCAAGAATGGTTACATCCTCCAACAAACAGTCATCAAGACACAAAGTTTGTAAGTTCTCCAAAAACTGAAACGGCAAAGGCGAATGAGTAAGATGTATCCCACTTAGATTTAAGACCATGAGTTTTCTCATAGAGTTGAAATATGAATCTGGGACCTCAAGAGATCTATTGTTGGCAAACAACAAAAATATGTGCAGTTCAGGACAATCTAATCTGGGAAGTTCCTTCATGTCAATGTAGGGAAAGCATATCTCCCTACAAGTTTCGAGCTTGTCCTTCCACAACTTTGTTACCAATTTATCTTTATCTTTTACCACAAGAAGAGGATGATCTCTTGAAGTGACCAAAACAACAAACTCACGAACCAAGTCATGTATTTTGAAACCATCACCATCTCCATTCTCTAACAAAAAGGAGGAGGCTTTAAGAGTACCGATTAGTGAGTTCAACCTATCTCTAGCTTCTTCAATTCTGAAATCTTCTCCAAGTAACTCCAAACCCACACCGTATCTTACCAAGTTTTCAAGAGAGGGCCGAGAGACGCCATAAACAACAATGAGTCGTAATAATGATTGCACATTCTTGCCTTTTAAATGATCATAACTCAATTGCAATATATTATTTATCTTTTCACCGATTATTTCTGTTTCGGACATCTGCTTCAAAGCATTTTTACATTCAGTTAAAGGGGCGTCTTTGAAAAGTCTCGCCATTGCGGTAATTAGGAAAGGCAAACCTGCACATTTGTAGATTGCTTCATCCACCAAGGGTTTGAACTCGTCGTCATTGACTTTGTTTTCCATTATCCTGTCAAACAATCTCTTCGCCTCTTCCTCCTTCAGGCCATCAAGGCAGAAAACCTCGTCGCAGGCCATTTCCCTTAGCAAAACATGTTGATCTCTAGCCGTCAACAACAACTTACACCCTATGACTTTGTTGTCATGTCCACAAGGAATGCCAACTGATTTCAAGTCGAGCTCCTTCCATAAGTTGTCCAGTATTATGAGGACCTTCTTTTTCTTATTCACCTCATCTTTCAACCTCCTGTGCAGAAGATCCGCTCGCAGTTCTACACACTCTTCCTTCTTTATGCCATTTAGGCTTAACGCTTGGGCAATCTCTTCTTGAATCTTCCTGATGTCTGGATTTACTGATACGTCTGCCTTGGCGACCAGATCGAAAGAGTTGTTCTCCCTTATTATCTCTTTAGCATCCACCAAAAGGGTGGATTTGCCGACCCCACCCATCCCGTGAACTCCGACCGTGCTATAGCGGTTGTCAGCAAGAGCATCTATGATTTTCAGTATGATCGAAGCTCTGGATTCAAAGATGGCATCTTCCTTAAACATAGTCAATGTCGACGAAAAAGAAACAGAGGACGTTGCGGTGGTTAAGCCGAAAACATCTTTGCGTTTTCTCCTGGCTAGAGTCGGAGCTGTGACATTCTCCAGAGCAGGACCGGTGAAGGAGATGTCCTGGAATGCCCTGCAAACTTGAACAAGCCTCTGAATGACCTCGATCTTGTCCTTGGCCTTCCTGCTGAACTGATATCGACAATTGAGGTCAGGAAGAGTATCGCAGCAGCAACTCTTGTCCGCCTCTTCGGAGTTGTCCAACAGGTCCTGCACCTCCTTTAGGGCCTTCTCAGCACTTGCCTGCCAGTCTGTTACCTGACTGTAGACACTCCGGAGATTGTTTCTGGCGTCTTCTGCCGCATAGTGGACCCTCTCAAACTCGTACGCGAGCGTCTTGACTTCCTCCTGAAGATCCCGGGCGTAGCTCTTGGAAAACACGATGTATCCGAAATGACGCTGGATGGGAACAACGAGGTTCTTCAAGACATCCCATGCAATAGAAATGGCAGAATCGATCGACATCTTTTCTTTGATTTTAGAGAGAGAGAGAGAGAGAGAGTATCGAAGAAGGACGAGGAAGAAGACTAATTGTGCTGAGGGGAAACAAGGGCGAAACAGAGCAAGAACGCTGATGGACAGAGAAGGCGAAGAGATTCGCGTGCAAAAGGATGAAGGAAGGGGAGCGTCAAAGAGCAATTAATATAAGCATCCAAGAGTTCGGTAACCTAACCTTAGTTGAGGCATTAACTAAACAACAGTAATTCCTTTTTTTTTTTTTTTTTCGGTAACAACAGTAATTCCTTGGGTAGCCGAAAACTTGGTGGGAGAATGATCCAAGTCATCACAGGCCAAAGATAAACAGAAAGACAGACCGCACTTTGTGGCCTCAATGAAGACCGCAATGGGGACTCACAAACAATCGAGTACTACAAACACTGATTCAGTACTAGTCCTAATGTCTAATTCTCCTTTCCTCCACCGTCCATGGACCAAGATTGATTAGGTTATAAAGCTTATTGTTAGATTAGAATGTCAATTATAATGTTAAACTTGACGTGAAAGTTCAATTATAATAGTTAGATTATAACTTCTAAAGAAATTAAAATGTTACCGTTCTTCATATTAACATTTTAAGCTACTTTATTTTCTTGAATATTGCTACTTTATAATGACACAATTAATGTGGAAAATGACTGCGAGCCACAACTGACATTGCTTCGTGGTCTCTCATTCTGATTGTAGTTTTTCCCTTTTTTTTTTTTTTTTAAATGCTTGATGTCTGTATAGAGTCTTTTACTTTTAACATTTATTTTTCAAATATTGTAGCTATCACAAATTTAATTTTTGAAAAATATACAATTATTGACACGAAGAGTTATAAACCTAAGCGTAAACAAATAGAAGAAGTTAGTTATAGAATTTGATAAACATGATCATAGAAAGTTTTATGGAATTTTTTCAGAATCACTCTTGCATATCCCTATTTCATGACAGTCATTTTGAAGAACCTTATAAAATCCTATCTAGATTTACGGACAAACAGGACTAGATGAGATATAAATAATAACAAAATCTTAATCTCCATTAAAAGTGGACAATTCACAAATGACAATGGCATATCCAGACAATTTCATTGGCTAAAGGTTGTGAATCACTGGCTTAATAATTACTATGCAACTCGTTGAGTCATTCGAATTACTACTTGCAAGTTTCTCTTGTAATTATGTTTCTATCCTATATTGAATACTATAGTTCGATGAGATGATCAGGTCAAATTAGCTTCTTGTTAGATATGTCTTAAATTTGAGCCCAAAAAGGAAAGTTTCCTAATTCAAGTAGTGTGATGCCCCCCAAGGGCCTCTGATCCATTAGGGTCGCCACACTTCTTTCCTTCCTTATCTTGGATGTCCTTTTTTTTTTTTTTTCCATCGATGGCTTCAGGGAATCCATGTGGAGGTTCTATCACACACTTCATTGGTCCTTGCGCAATGTATATAGTGAAAACATAACCAACAACTCCCTTTCCTACACCCATAAATGATTGCACACTAAATACACATCTAGATATTAATCGGGCACTTTTTATTTACACACATACGGGATGAACATTGTTAGTCGGTACATCAAAAAGGCCGCAGTTTCCTATACCCTGCGATACTTCAAAAGTTAACCAACATTTCCAACAGCTATATACATAGAGTCCATCATTCAATGCTGGCCTCCAAAAATTTCATTCCTAACCTCACATCCTCGGTCACACTACACCGCTTGATCCCCCGTCATTGTCCTCTAGCAGCGGTGGCAGCGGCCCCAGAGTACGTCCTATCCTTCGAACATACAAGACAACAAATTCTTGATGCACAGGACCCGAGGGTAGGCTGGTGTTGATAGTCAGTATCACCCTCACCCTAATGAATGTTAGTCCCAGCAAATCAGGATCATGATACTCCGACTATTCCAATTGCAAATCAATGAGGATCCTATAGAAAGTACCGGGAGGTGCGGGTAGTAGAGGCATCTTTCTTACTCTGAAATATTTTAGTCCCCACGAGGGTTGAGTATAACCACTCAGCAGCTAAAGATCTACTAAACTATATTATGTAGAACCATCATCATCTGATTTCATGCAAATACCCAAAACATATAATCTGGTAGAATATGTTTGCATTAAATCAATAGAGTTTTCCAATGAAATGGCAAGCGCGGTTTAAAAACCGGAACACATCATTTCAATCACATGGATCTTGATTATAAAGCCAAACCTTTATGACACGTCCCATATCGTGCCACACAATTTTGTCCCATAATTAGGTGCAACTATCAAATTGGCGTAACTCAGTTGAACAATCAACTTTAAAACTCATCAGATGTTTGATTCAATATCACAATTTTCTCGAAGGACTAGTGTTTGCGTCCCTCTAGGCATTCACACCCAACCTAGCATCACAAAAGCCTCCGGTTCCATATTTCAGTCACGGGGCATCCAGATTGTGTTACGTCACACCTCTAGGCATCTCGCATTTAACCTAGCATCACAAGGAATCGCTAGGGCTCACTATCTTACTAGTGTCCCCCACCCTCCGGAATGTGTATCGTCATATGTTCTGGGGAACCTCTAGGGCTCACCATGTGACTGATGTCCCACAGGCATCTAGAGGCATCGCAACCACAATTCTCCAGGCATTTCGTCTCCTGGGGCATCGTCATCCTAAGGGTCTGACGGCAGCAATAACACATCAATCATCGTGTAGTAGTTAAATCATTTCAACGCCAAAATGTTTTCGAATCACCAATATGGAAAATCCCTTGGGTTTTTTTCCCAAAAAATCCCACTTTCACGCATAATCTTCCAACATTTTCGAAATCCACATGTAAAACCTTGAATGGTATTCACACCTCATGGCTCTAGACAAAACAGTTTATCAAAACTATAAGTAAATTTGAAATCAGCACATCGATAAATCCAAATTTCAATCTCGACTTCAAGGTTTTAGAATGATTTATATAAAAATTCGAAATTTTGAAAGCACAACACATTTCTTAAAACTTTTGAGAGCGGTGCCACGAGACATCGCAATTTCAATGCAAATCGGGAGATTTCCTAAAACAATTTGCGAGCAAAATTTCCAAAGCTTTGCAACCGCTAAAATTGATGGATATACGAAGGCCAAAATTGCATTTTCTTATGAGAAATAAGAAGCTCCTTCAGTAGTCTAGCCCCAAACCGAATCGGTCATTCTAGGAGTCATCATCCAACATAAGAATTCAAACCATTTCAATCTAACAGCAAGTCCTCAAGCAACAACAGCACTACACTATATAGGTTAGTAGACTCCAACTTGCCTTAGGTCCCGTGGCGTTGATGGTGAGCAGACCGCAAGCTACCAGCTATGGTTGAGGTGAAGAGAAGAGGTGACGGCAACAACGGCGTGCGGTTAGGCGCGAGCCAAGACCTCCTGGTTATGCAGCGGCTGAGGGACGGCGGTGGATGGTGGCTACGTGCGCGGGCAAAGAGGAACGATCTCCCCTCTTCCTCTCTCTCTCTCGCTTTCTCTCTCGCGCTTGCTTCTGTAGTCTGTTTTTACCCCTCCATTAGTTGACTAATTTAGTCAACAAAACACAGGTGTGGTGGCGGCAAGAGGAGGAGACACGGCTGGCAGGCGTGTCACGCCCGAAGCGAATGGGCGGCCACCTCGCTGTATGGCCAGCAATTCCTTTTCTTGTGGTTGACACGTCTCAGTCGACGCAGCAGCAGGTGGAAGCTCGACGTGCGGAGGGAGGGGGAAAAGAGAGAAGGCGGGGCTTGGACGTGGCTGTTGGGCATAGGCGTGTCCTCATTTAGTTGACTGCATGAGTCAACTAAATGAGTCTTCATGGCGGTCACCAGGAGGAGCAATTCGGCGCCGGTAGCTGCATGGGGAATTCTTCACGTACATGGGGGAGTTGGGGTCAGCGTCTCCAACCGTTGCGGGGAGGAGATGGGCGGCTTAATCGTGGCTGCATGGTGGTCAACAGAGGAGAACAACGTGCAAGGTTGCTGCATGCTACGGGCCTTCAGCTCGGTCGGTTT
This sequence comes from Eucalyptus melliodora, assembly GCA_004368105.4. NCBI lineage: Eukaryota > Viridiplantae > Streptophyta > Magnoliopsida > Myrtales > Myrtaceae > Eucalyptus > Eucalyptus melliodora. Next base: position 536,893 of record CM023405.3, on the reverse strand, counting down.
GCGAGGTCACTCGGAACTAGCATTGGACGTGTGCATGGCTAAATAATCTAATGGTCTTGATATCTTCACGAGGGAGAGTAGTGGACGTGGCTTCATGGTCCTTCATGCATTCGTTAGCCATCAAAATAGAAATCGTGGCAGCAAATTTTGGATGTCGACATCTCCGCGTGCATGAAAAGCTCGCCTTAGTAGGGTATAAATGTGGAAGGGGTTGGTCTCGCGAGTGATGTTACGTAAGAAGATTTTCGACGACACTATAAGTTATATGATGCTCGGATCGTCTTGACATGACAGAGGTGCGACTAAGAGGGTATATCCTAAGATCATCGCGTAACATGACATCTTGATCTGGCAATAATAATAATGAAACGACAGCCACAAATGGCGCCAAGACGCAATCCGATGACAAATTCATCGACCCATCTCAGATAGTTACGTCCTCAAGGTCTGACGAAATTCAGATGTCACAAATCTCCCCTCCTTAGATTATTTCGTCCTCGAAATTAAACGCCTCTTATGCTCGAATGAAAAGATGAGGGTACCTTTGCCTCATTTCCTTTTTGCTTTCCACGTAGCCTCTGAGAGTGCTAGTATGAACACCTAGAGGGGGTAAATAGGTGTTTAAAATAAATCTTGGCAAATATATGCGGAATAAAATAAACTTCAAACAAAAGAGTTAGGGAAGAGAATATGAACACAAGATTTATAGTGGTTCGGCTTAATCCAAGCCTACGTCCACTCTCCCACGCTAACAGCCTTCTTGGCTGGATTCCACTATGCAATCAACAAGAGATTACAACTTCGAGTGCAAACACTTAGTAGTAGATCACACTATCTCACTAAGTCACTCTTTTGGTATTTCTCTCATGATCTCAAACGTTTAAGCTCTCAAGAGACAAATATATGATCGAAAGTCGCTCAGACTTTGGAATTGTAAATTCTACGCTCCGTCTCTTACTTGCTCATCGGTCCATGATCTCCTTAAATACTCCTCCACTTCCAAACTACCCGTTGGACAGTATCCCGGAGAATCGTCTTCCAATATACCCATTGGACAGCTCTGTATCTAGAAGATTCGATAGCCGTTGAGTGACAAAGGTAGAATCCCAAATTGATTCCGATCGCCCATACAAACGAAATCTTGGTTTCCATAAGTAAAACTTATTCGGATAGAAAGTTCTTGTCTTCAATATCCAATCGTCAATCAATTAGATTGAATCAATCAAATTAATCTTGATGTGGAATCCAAACCAGATCACTAGCCGTTATATGATTGGGCTTGAGTTACGATTCATCGAATCTGGATGTAAAGTCTAAGAGTTTTTAGACTTTACAATCTGAGTCTGAGTGCGATAGACTTTACAATCTGAGTCTGAACATATTCTGCTTCTGAACAGATTTAACTTTAAGGTCTGTACTCAGTTCAGCTTCAGCATAGAGTCTGTCTTCTAGTTCTTCCTTCACGTTCAGTCTGGAATTTGTCAGAGTGAGCAGACTTCTGATGTAGAACAGACTTTGACACTAAAGTCTACCAGTCTTCACTTTGAGTCTTGAGTCTGGCAGTCTTCAGACTTTGACACAAAAGTCTGGATATCTTCATAATATACTTTGGACATGTGTTATGTTCAGTCTTCTGGTCGTCTTCGCACTTTGACAATATTCTTTACATGTTCTATCATCTGCATGGTCTATTACTCAACCATCAAATATATTAGTAGCCTTTGATTTATTTTGTCATCTTCAAAACATAAGGGATTTCCCTAACAGCCTCTTCCACGTTGTGGCGTCGCCCTAAGACCTTAACTAGCGGAATTTTCTTCACTCGAAGAACTTGTTCCTTCTGATCCAGTACCTGGATTGGCTCTTCCAATTCCTTCACTTGCTCATCCAGTTTAATGGCTTCATGATCGAGTATGTGAGCAGGGTCAAGATGGTACTTCATTAAAATCGACATATGGAAAACGTCAAGGAGATTTGTCATTTAAGGAGGCAATGTCAGCCGACAGGCTACATCCTCTACCTTTTCGAGAATCTCGAAAGGTCCAACAAATCTAAGGCTTAATTTACCCTTATCTCGAATCGCGACATTCCCTCCACCGGGGATACCTTTTGGAATACGTGATCTCATATGCAAAATTCTAAGGGTTCTCTACACTTATCTGCGTAGCTTTTCTTTCACTCACTTCATTCCAGCAAACAGGAATTCTACAAGCTTAACCATGCTTCTATTGTGCCACTCTGATAAAATTATCCTAGAAACACTACCCTTTCAATTCAGTTCACAGTTCGGTTCATTCCTACCCCCTTTTGCTATCCTAGAAGCCTGTCAGGAGCTGCTCCTTGTTTAGGTGCTGTGGCCTCGGCGTCCACTCCCCACCCTCATCGAACTGGGTCATTACAGGTCCACTAGCTTTCGCCTAGTTCGAACCCGAACTACACATCTATTGGAGGGTCTTGTTTTGATAGGGATTAACTTATAGAGATATTATCCATTTTAGCCTATCCCATACTAAGCCTCACGGTTTCATCCATTGGCACATGGGTAAGTACTATCTCAGGAGACCATCCATCCTAGTTTGTTGCTTACGGAGCTAGTTCATTCCCACGATGATGTCAAAATCATACATAATCACTACCAAGTCCATTTCCAGATCTTGTCCCCCTATGGTTATCTTACACTTCTCACATACTAACATGGACAACACCATGTTCTTCAACGGTGTAGAAATACGAAGAGGCATATCTAATGATTTGGTCCCTATTTCTCACAATCGGCTATATCTCTCAGACACAAATGAATGTGTGTCACTTGAGTCAAATAATGCATCTACCTCCTTATCATTTATAGAAATCGTACCTGGGTAACGTTTTTGGAAGATTCCACTTCCTCCTAGGTGATCACGTACACCCTTCCTTGTGTCGGTGGTCTCTATGATTTCCCTTGTGGAGGTGGTGTATTTACACGTTGCTACTCTTGTCACACCAAGTTGACATTCGGTTGCAGCCCTTCTTGTGGACAATTTCTCCTAAAGTGTCCTGTTTGTCCCCAACCAAAACACCTCGGTTGATCATTACAAGGTCCTACTCCATGTTGCCTACCACACCTTTGGCAAAACTTGCCTTGATACGACACTTTTCCTGGAGCCTTACCACTCTTGGTCTTTCCGAAATTTCCAAAATTTTGCTTCTTCTTAGAATCCCAATGCGGCTCTCGAGTTAGATAGGGTCTCTTACCTTGTCGGGCATCACTCAATGTCAATTGTCTTTGGAACAATTAGTTACTCAGTGTTGCTAATCATCTCAGAAGGGATAGTAACGTTCTCACGTTACTAGGTTCACATAAGTAACATAAAAATGTTACTCGTACGCACAGGTAACTCCCAATTGTTACCAGTATTTTACGAGTGAACTCAATCACCCGTTGTTCATATTTAGTCAACTACCCCTAAAAAAAATGCCTTATAGTGTGCATCATTATAACCTCCTTCTCTACTAATGCACCTTATCACTCCTGACAAACCTAAGCTCTAATATCATTTGCTGTGACGCCCCCTGGTAGCCCTTGATCCATTAGGGTCACCACACTTCCTTCTGTCCTTATCCTGGATGTCCTTTTTTTTTTTTCATCGATGGACTTCAGGGAATCCATGTGGGGGTTCTATCACACTTCATTAGTCCCCACGCAATGTATATGGTGGAAACGTATCCAACAACTCCCTTTCCTACACCCATAAATGATTGCACACTAAATACACACCTAGATATTAACCGGGCACTTTATTTACACACATACAGGATGGACATTGTTAGTCGGTACATCAAAAAGGCCACAGTTTCCTATACCCGGCTATACTTCAAAAGTTAATTGACATTTCCAATAGCTATATACATAGAGACCATCATTTAGTGCCGGCGTCCAAAAATTTCGTTGTTGACCTCACGTCCTCGGTCACACTTCATCACTTGATCCCTCGTCATCGTCCTCTGGCGGTGGTGGCAGCAACCCCAGAGTACGTCCATTCCTCCGGACATACAAGATGACAAACTTCTAATGCACGGGACCTGAGCATAGGCCGGTGTTGATAGTCAGTATCACCCTCACCCTAATGAATGTCAATCCCAGCAAATCGGGATAGTGATACTCCGACTGTTCCAATTGCAAATCGACGGGGATCCCATAGAAAGTACTAAGAGGTGTGGGCAGTAGAGGCATCTTTCTTACTCTGAAATATTTTAGTCCCCACGAGGGGTGAGTACAACCACTCAGTAGCTAAAGATCTACTAAACTATATTATGTAGAACCATCATCATCATATTTCATGCAAAATACCCAAAACATATAATCTGGAAGAATAGGTATAGATTAAATCAGTAGAGTTTTCCAAGGAAATGGCAAGCGCAGTTTAAAAACTAGAACACATAATTTCAATCACATGGGTCTCGATTATAAGGCCAAACTGTTATGACACGTCCCATACTGTGCCACACAATTTTGTCCCATAATCAGGCACAACTATCAAATTGGCGTAACTTAGCAGAACAATCAACTTCAAAGCTCAATAGATTTTTGATTCAATATCACCATTTTCCCAGAGGACCAGTGTTTGCGTCCCTCTAGGCATTCTCACCCAACCTAGCATCACAAAAGCCTCCGGTTCCATATTTTAGTCACCGGGCATCCAAAGCGTGTTATGTCACACCTCCAGGCATCTCGCACCTAACCTAGCATCACGAGAAATCGCCGAGGCTCGCTATAGTAGTAGTGTCCCCTACCCTCTGGAATGTGTATCGTCATACGTCTAGGCATCCCGACATTCGGGGAACCTCTAGGGCTCACCATGTTACTGATGTCCCACAGGCATCTAGAGGCATCGCAATCACAATCCTCCAGGCAAACCGTCTCCCAGGGCATCGTCGTCCCGAAGGTCCGACGGCAATAACACATCAATCAAGGTGTAGTAATTAAATCATTTCAATGCCAAAATGTTTTCGAATCATCAATATGGATAATCCCTTGGGTTTTTCCCTAAAAATCCCACTTTCACGCATAATCTTCCAACATCTTCGAAATCCACATGTAAAACCTTGAATGGTATTCACACTTCACGGCTCTAGACAAAACAGTTTATCAAAACTATAAGTAAATTTGAAATCAGCACATCGGTAAATCCAAATTTCAATCTCGACTTCAAGGTTTTAGAATGATTTATATAAAAATTCGAAATTTTGAAAGCACATCACGTTTCTTAAAACTTTTGAGATCGGTGCCACGAGACATAGCAATTTCAATGCAAATCAGGAGATTTTCTAAAACAATTTGCGAGCAAAATTTTCAAAGCTTTGCAACTGCTAAAATTGATGCATATACGAAGGCCTAAATTGCATTTTCTTATGAGAAATAAGAAGATCCTTCAGTAGCCTAGCCTCAAACCGAATCGGTCATTCTAGGAGTCACCATCCAACATCAGAATTCAAACCAGTTCAATCTAACATCACTTCCTCAAGCAACAACATCATTACACTATATAGGTTAGTAGACTCCAACTTGCATTAGGTCCGGTGGCGTTGACGGCAAGCGGACCGCAAGCTACCAGCTACGGTTGAGGCGAAGAGAAGCGGTGATGGCAACAAGGGTGTGCGGTGAGGGACGGCAATGGGCATCAGCTGAGGGACGGCAATGGACGGTGGCTACGCGCGCGGGCGAAGAGGAATGATCCCCCTCTTCCTTTCTCTCTCTCTCTCTTTCTTTCTCTCTCGCGCTCGCTGTTCCGTTCTCGAGTCTTCTCCCTTCTTGCTTCCGTAGTCTGTTTTTACCCCTCCATTAGTTGACTCATTTTGTCATCATAACACAGGTGTGGTGGCGGCAAGAGGAGGAGACACGGCTGGCAGGCGTGTCACGCCCGAAGCGAGTGGGCGGCCACCTCTCTGTATGGCCAGCAATTCCTTTTCTTGTGGTTGACACGTCTCAGTCGACGCAGCAGCAGGTGGAAGCTCGATGTGCGGAGGGTGGGGAAAAGAGAGAAGGCAAGGCTTGGACGTGGCTGCTTGGCATAGGCGTGTCCTCATTTAGTTCACTGCGTGAGTCAACTAAATGAGTCTTCATGGCAGTCACCAGGAGGAGCAATTCGGCGCCGGTAGCTGCGTGGGGAATTATTCACGTGCATGGGGGAGGTCGGGTCAGCGTCTCCAACCGTTGCGGGGAGGAGATGGGCAGCTTAATCGTGGCTGCATGGTGGTCAACAGAGGAGAACAACGTGCAAGGTTGTTGCATCCTACGGACCTTCAGCTCGGTCGATTCGCGAGGTCGCTCGGGACTAGCATTGGACGTGTGCAGGGCCGAATAATCTAATGGTCTTGATGTCTTCACGAAAGAGAGTAGTGGACGTGGCTGCATGGTCCTTCATGCATTCGTTAGCCATCAAAATAGAAATCGTGGCAGCAAATTTTGGATGTCGACGTCTCCGCGTGCATGAAAAGCTCGCCTTAGTAGGGTACAAATGTGGAAGGGGTTGGTCCCGCGAGTGACGTTACATAAGAAGATTTTTAATGAGACTATAAGTTATGTGATGATCGGATCGTCTTGACGCGGCAGAGGTGCGACTTTGAGGGTATATCCTAATATCATTGCGTAATGTGACGTCTTGATCTAGCAATAATAGTGATGAAACGGCAGCCGCAAATGATGCTGACGACGCAGTCCGACGACAAATTCGTCGACTCTTCTCTGATAGTTACGTCCTTAAGGTCCGGCGAAATCCGAATGTCACAAGTAGGCTGCCTATTTTGAATAGATTTTCTAATTGAATGGTTTTCCCAGTTGGAGAAGATTTCCTGAAAAAAGGTTTCGTACTTTGGATTTGATTCTTGCCTTTATATAATAAGTGGAAGTAGAAAGAGTCAAACTTTTGAGAGCCACCTTTTTTAATCCTTGATTTCTATTGTGGATTTTAGTTCTCCTCTCCCTGTGGTTTTTCCCGCGAGGGTTTCCATGTAAAATTTGGTATTCTTTTATTCCTTTCAGTTTCAATTTCGCTTTGGTTTTCGTATCTACCATAACAAATTGGTATTAGAGCCTTAGGGTTTTTCTCAATCTTCTAGTTATGGCTTCAAGTTCAACAACGAGATTTGATATTGAGAAGTTTGATGGAAGTGGTGATTTCAACCTATGGCAAGTTCGTATTTTGGCTATTCTTATACAGCAGGGTTTGAAGAAAACTCTGTTTGAAAAAGGGAAGAAATTGAAAAGCACGTCAGATGAAACATGGGAAGAATTGGATGAAAGAGCCCTATATGCTATTCAGTTGTGCCTCGCAAATGAAGTTCTGCAAGAGGTACTAGATCAGAAAACAACTGCAGGTTTATGGAATAAATTAGAGAGTATTTTTTTGACAAAATCCCTTGCCGATCGATTGAGGCTCAAGCAACAACTCTTCTCTCTTCATATGGCTGAAGGTGTTTTTCTTAAATCTCATAGTTCTGAATTCAATGCTATTATCTTTAAATTTAGAAGTATCAATGTTAAGGTTGGAGATCAGGATCGGGCTCTTTTATTGTTAGTTTCACTACTTTCCTCTTATCAGAATTTTAGAGAAACCATTATTGTTAGTAGAGAAACTATTGATGTTGAAGATGTCAAGACTAGTCTCCCAAATAAGTAGAAATCAGATACATAATTGACTTTTGAAGGAAGTAATGATCATAGGGCTGGTTTAATTGCTAAAGGAAGATTTGTTGAGAGAAGTAATAGTGGCAGGTCCAAATTAAGATCAAAGCATAGAGATCTGATTTGCAACTATTGTAAGTGTGACATTCTGATTTTCAAACCCTTCTTTCGATAAAATGAAATGGGCTTTTCATCGACGCGCCTATAGTTTTTTTCTCTAAGTTGGCCACTCACAAGATAACTAACCTATCAGGTGAAGCCGTTACAAAATCTAAACGTGATTGACTTGAGAATTCGACCAGAAAATGACTGCTCGGCTGTGCTAGTCTGCAAGGGTCATTACGGCACAGTTAAAATCAATTAAAAACTAGAGATAGGTCAATTCGACTGAGATATGTGATCAAAATGTGGATGATTCCACCTGATTGCAAAATTCTCGTCGATTCGCACTAGACCGATTTTTTTATTGTTTTGGTACCTTGTGCTCTTATTTGAAATCTTGAGATTTCCATCGAAGATGTACAATGTGACTCGAAAACAATTTACCACAAGCCAATTGCACTAAAAATTCCTAAAAGCTACCAGATTGAAATTAAATGTGAATTTGAACCTAATTTCAAAAATTGAAAGTTCTATCATGTCACGATTCATTTTAGGACTGTCGACTTATCCTCCAAATATTTTTCTGCAAACCTAGATTTTTGATGAAATTTCAAAGTAAGGCTGTTTTTGATTGGAAAAATCAGAGAACCGTTTTTGATCGCGTTTTTGGGATATAAGTTGGTTCCATTGGTGAGGAAAAATGTTAATTTGATCGAGGACATCTTGGTTGAATTTATGGGGGCGAAATTGAATCAATTTAAGCAGAAATTGAAGTGGAATTTGGGGGAATTGGCCAAAATTCGTAGGCCAAGGGTCCATGAAAATTTTGGACCACTTGGGATTGGTTCTAGGGGGATTTTTGTGTTCCGAATTGGCAAAGGAAGACAGCCCAACATGTGGGGCCTTGCCTAGGGACAGAGAGATGACATTAGACTTTTGGGCCAAGGAGGGACCCTCCAAGTCTTCAGCTATCTCCTTCTTCCTCTTCAACTTGCTTTCTCCATTGTTACCACCTTTGAGAGCTTAGAGTTGCAGAGAAACCAACCAAGTTCCCCCTTAGCCGTCGCATGCTCACCTGGAGCCGCTAGGATCATCGCTTGCCATCGCACCCTTGCGCGAGCCCATCACGCGCCGTCCGCTGTCCTGCACCTCCAATAGTGCCCAGCCGTGCCCCTGAGCCTCCTTGGTCGCTGTAGGGCTCAGCCGGAGCCCCGTCAATGTCGTCCAGTAGCCGCCATCGCTCGCCGTTGCCCTTGCTCGCCCGCTGCAGCCCCTTTGGTCTGTCCCTTGCCGTTTCTAGCCCTGTTTTAGCTTACTCAATCCTTGGACAAAACTGAGTAGCCCAGCCAGTCGTGAGCCTTCGTTGGCCATTTTAGTCCTCTTTCGGGCCTTGTTTGGTGTTGTCGCTAGGAGGTTTGTTGCCCGTCTCCATGTCACCGTCGCCGTGGACTCATCGGATCGCTAAATCGGTGAGTTTACTTGCTAAACTCTACTTAGGGAGATAATGATGCTTAGGGGTTGATTAGTTTAGAACAGATTACCGATTTAATTATTCGGTTTTGCATGTTAGGTGGTTAGAACAGCTTAATTAGAGACTAGAGAAGTTGTACTATTTATCTAGATAGGTTTAGAAATTTTCCAGGCCCATTTAATTGTTTAATTAAGCATTTTCGGCCTAAGTTTCCATTTTTGGTAATTAATTGCATTTATTTAATTACTTTTTCTTTATTTAATTATTTATTATTTTTAGGAAATTATACCGAGATAGCCGATGATCGGAATTTCGTGCTGATTGCAATGGTGTGCTTAGTTTTATGCAATCAAATGCTATTTTATGCAAATTGAGTAGTGATTGTAACTTTGGGTATTTATCTCAAAATTGTGTAATTTCGGTATTTAATTAGAAAATACTGGGGTGTTGGTTTTTAAAGCCAAAAATGTTTTTGGGCACTATATAAATAGTGGGATTTTCGAAAAGAAAGATATTGTATTTTTTGGCTTAGTCCGACCGTGTACCCAGACACAATTATTTTTATCGAGTATTTTCAACACGGTGAATCGTCAGCTTGTTAGAGCATTGTATGTCAGCATCTACGAGCATTATTATATGTTAGCTTGTGAGAAGAATATACTATATCAACCTATATGAGTTTTGATATGTTAGCTTGTCAGAACAGTATACTATATCAGCTTGTTCGAGCTATAATATATATATCAGCTTGTGCAAGCTACCATCTATATATCAGTTTGTGAGAGCTATTACCATCTATTTCAGCTTGTGTGAGCAGTAATTGTGTCGATTGATTGATAGATGGTATTGATAATATCGGTTGTATCGAATTGAATGGACGGATTGATTGGTCAATAGGGTTGGAATGATTGATTGGTTGAGATTATGAACTATACTGACGTGCAGGAGGGAACTAAGGCAAGGTAAGTCTTTTGACTTGTGTGCATAGACTGCCTCTAGGCGTATTTCCTTCCTAGTCGGGGTTTAGGGGGTGAATTTGCTAAGACATTGTCTCACCCTATTGTGGGTTTAACTTTTTAGGTCCTTAGATGGCAGTTCCTCCGGAACGTTTTGGATAGCTGCAGGCTTTTACTGAGCAGGGTATGGACATCCCGGTCCCCGATAGTCATTGGGTCTATGAGCTAGTGGTGACTATTGTCTAAGTCGATGAGGGCCTACTTGAGAGGGTACCTCATCGATTCAGGGCGTGGTACCGCCATTGGGCTCAATGGGTATAGGGTAGGTCCCATTCAGGGATTTGATATCCCTGCCGTTGCGCTCAATGCTGCTCTGGGCATTGAGACTATCAACATTAAGATATACGACGGCATCATTAGGACTTTTGATAATATCATACATGTTCCTAATTTGAAGAAAAACCTCATCTTTTTGGGTAGACTTGATGCTAACGGTTGTAAATTTACAGCTAAAGGCGAGGTTATGAAGATTATGGGAGGTTTACTTTTATTTATGAAAAGGCTGAGAATTGGCACTTTGTATCAGTTGCTAAGTACTATAATTACCAATTTAGCCGCAATCTCGTCCCCTATGATAGAATCAAATAATACTAAATTATGGTATGTGAAATTAGGCCATATGAGTGTTAGAGGGATGGAGGAGCTAAGTAAGAAAGGTCTTCTATGTGGTTAGAATATTGGAAAAATGGATTTCTCTGAGCATTGTGTCTTTGGAAGACAGAATAGGATCAATTTCAAGATAGGAATTCACATAACAAATGACACTTTGGATTTTATTCACTCTAATCTTTGGGGGCCTGCGAGAGTTCCTTGAAAGGACTTGGTTCGAGGTATTTACTCACTTTCATTGATGATTTCAAGAAAGGTTTGGATTTATTTTCTAAAACAGAAAATTAATGTTTTTGTTACATTTAAACAATGGAAAATATTAATTGAGAAGCAAACTAGTAAAAAGATTAAGTAGTTGAAAATAGATAATGGGCTAGAATTTTGTAGAGGTGAGTTTAATGAGTTTTCAAAATTGAAGATATTATGAGACATCATACTACATTGAATACATCACAACAGAATAGTATTGTAAAATGCAGGAACATAACCTTATTAGAAAGGATTAGATGCCTATTGTCTAATGATGGTTTAGCCAAGGAGTTTTGTGCTGAAGTAGTCAATACAGGTGCTTGGTTGATAATCACATCTATTGAGTACAAGACACCTAAGGAGGTATGGTCAGGTAAACTTGCCGATTAGTCTTCTCTTTGAGTATTTGGCTGTCCAATATATGTACATATTAGTGAAGGAAAATTAAAGCCTTGAGTAAAAGGAAAAAAAAAATCATCTTTCTTGGTTATGCTTTTGGTGTAAAAAGTTATAAACTTTGGTATGCTAATTTATCTAAGATTATTATCAGCAAAGATGTTACTTTTGATGAGTTTGCTATGCTTCATCCTAAGAAAGAATAATCCATTTCTTGTGATGAAAATCCATAAAGTGCTGCAGAGAAAGTAGTGCTTAAAGTAATTTCTTCGTAACCAATCCAATCGTCTATTGACAATATTGAGTTTAAAGAACATGAAGAAGAACAAATATTCTATTGCCAAAGATAGACTAAGAAGAATAGTGAAGCCTCTGCAAAAATATGGGCTCTTGGATTTTGTTGCTTATGCTCTTTCAGTTATAGAGTCAATAGAGTATAATGAGCCTAAAACCTATAAATAAGCTATTTCTTCAAAAGATTCAACAAAGTGATTAGTTGCTATGAATGAAGAGATGAAATCTCTTGAAAAGAATCAAACTTGGGAGCTTGTCAAATCACTAATAGGAAATAAAATTGTGGCTGTAAATGAGTTTTTAAAAGAAAGGAAGGTATTCTTGGAGTTGAAGATATTAGGTTCAAAGCTTGTCTAGTTGCTTAAGTCTATAGTCAGATTGAGGGGGTTGATTTTAATGATGTGTTTTCACCTGTCATTAAACATAGCTCTATTCGGGTTTTTATTGCATTAGTTGCCATGAATGATTAAGAGTTGGAGCAACTCAATGTAAAAATAGCTTTCTTTCATGGTGAACTTGAAGAGAAAATCTATATGGGTCAACCGAATGATTTTCAATTTGAAGGTAAGGAAGATCATGTTTGTCTATTGAAAAAGTCTATAAATGGCCTAAAGCAATTGGCTAGATAATGGTATAAAATGTTTGATTCGTTTATGGTGCATCTTGGCTATTATAGGAGCAAATATAACAATTGTGTATATTAGCGCAAACTTCCTAATGGCTCTTTCATTTATCTTCTATTATATGTTGATGATATGTTGATTACAATTAAAGATACATATGATGTCACACCCCGATCCTCAGGCACGCACACATCCTTATGGCTTGGTCGATTTTATAATGTGATATCCCAGGACAAAGTATCGCCGACCATTTCTTTTATTAAGCACATGCAGAAGCAGTTAAAATCCCCAGATAATAAAACGATGGGATAGAAAAGCAGGGCCATATTTTTCATATTGAAATTTATAACCAAACTTTTATACAAAACACAAATCACTTCATAACTATTCACATCAAAAAGGAGATCTCAAAATAAGATAAACTCTCAGCCATCCGGGCTGTACTCAAGGCCCTTCTCGGGATTATCTTCTTCTCCCAAAAATCTTTCTTACTTTCAATTTCACCTCCAAGTTTTCCTTCTCAGACTCCTCCTCCTTAGCTCCTCATCGGGGGTCCTGAAATGGTTTCCCCAAACTGGGATGAGACTACGTCTCAGGGAGTTTTACCCCACTAAGCCCGATTAGTAAACCAATATACTATCGGCTGCCTAAACACGCATAGGACAGAGGACTTACCTTGGCCTCAGATTCCACCTGCAAGTCAGTATAATTCACAATAGGCACCCAAGTAATCATATCACCGATCGAAGCATCGATTAAATCGACCTAGTCGATTACATGCTAACAAGACCACTCACGGTCATTTCCATTCAGTCAATCAATTCACAACATCAAATCAAAACAATGATCAATCGACCTAGTCAATTACATGTCAGACGGACCATTCTAGGTCAATTCGATTATTCCATCTCAATCCCCAATTACGAACTATGATCCTCAGATCACATCTTAAGCAAAGGTGGAAGACATAGTCCACCACTCGACAACATTCGATACTCAATGGCTTTACGGTCCCACTCGACCACTTTCGATATTCAATGGCTTTACGGTCCCACTCGACCACTTTCGATATTCAATGGCTTTACGGTCCCACTCGACCACATGCTCTTTAAAATGTCATTTTGCATCAGCGAGCCCACGTGCATTCTCCGAGGCTATGCATCAAGTCACCGAGCCCACGTGCCTCTTCAAGATGCCAAATGTACTCATTGGGACCACGTGCATTCTCCGAGGTAATGCATCAAATTACCGAGCCCACGTGTCCTTTTAGATGCCAAATGTACTCATTGGGATCACGTGCATTCTCCAAGGTAATGCATCAAATTACCGAGCCCACGTGTCCTTTTAGATGCCAAACGTACTCATTGGGACCACGTGCATTCTCCGAGGTAATGCATCAAATTACCGAGCCCACGTGTCCTTTTAGATGCCACACTTAATCACAGAGCCACATGCATTCTCCAAGGCGACATACTTCGTCACCGAGCCATGTGCATTCTCCGAGGTGATATATCTAATCATCGAGCCACGTGCCTTTCATGATGATTCATGCCATTTCTAAAGTAAATATCCACAATTAAATCAATTCAGTACAATTTAAAGCTTAATTAAATAAATGGACTATGCCACGACGATCAGCACGAGATTTCGGTCTTTGGCCATCTCAAACTTAATTTCCGAAAAATAAATAAATAAATAATTAATTTCGAAAATTAATTATTAATTATTAAAAATTCCGTTTAGCTCAAAATAAGGTCCAATTAAATAAACGGACTTTGCCACAGTCATCAGCATAATTTTCCGGTCATGGGCCATCCCAGTTGAGTTTTCAGGAAATAAATAAATAATTAATTAATTTCGAAAATTAAATAATTAATATTAAAAATTCAATTGAGCTCAAAATAAAGCCCGATTAAATAAACGGACTTCACCACAGTCATCCGCATAATATTCCGGTTCCGGATCATCTCCCTTGAATTTTCGGAAAATAAATAATTATTTAATTTAATTCCGAAAATTAATATTTAAATGCCCAAAAATCTCACTTAGGCCCGAATCGCCAAATTGAAGCCCGATTAGGGGTCGAAAAATTCCCGAGATGCTTCCAATAAATAGTAGACCACGTCTACTTGTTAATTGCACAATCAATTTATCTAAATCGCATCACAATTGACTAATAATTGCTAATTTATTCTAATCTAACAACCTAAACATAATTACTTAAAACTAAACCAACCTTAAGCATAATTAGCCAACTAATCCAAGATTAGTGAGATTACTCACCAAATCGCGCGCAAATCGGATCAATCCGACGGTGGCGGCGCGAGGAACGATTGTTCCCAAAGCACGGCTCGGGTTAGGGGCCGGGAAACGGCCCAAAAGGGGCCCGAAAGTGCTGGATACCCACTCCGTGGGTTTTCTGGACGGGGCTAATCGGGGCCGCTTCAGCGGCTAGGGCGGCGAGGGGAGGCCGGCGGAGGGCGAGGGGGACGCGGGGGGTGGTCCGGCGGGGCTAAGCGGTGGCCGGAGGTGGCCGGACGAGGGTGGAACAGGGCGGGGTCGCGGCTGGATCGCGCGGAGGGAGGAGTGGCAACGGTGACGGACGGCGGGACGGCGGCGAGCGCACGGGCGTGGCGCGGGTGCGGGCGGCGGTGCGACGGCGAGACGAGCGGCGAGCGGCTGAGGGGCGAGCTGCTGTCTCCGTTTTTCTGCTTCTGGTTTTCGCTTGCTGGACGTGCAGAGGTAGGAAGAAGAAGAAGAAGAAGAGAGAAGGAGAGAGAGAGAGAGAGAGAGAGAGAGAGAGAGAGAGAGAGGGGATAGGCATTGACCAGTCAAAAGAAAAAAAGAGAGAGAGGGTGGGTGGTGGGGCAATTCGCACAGGGGGAGGGAAGAGGAGAGAGAAAGAAAAGAGAGAAAAAAAAAAAGAGAAAAAGGAGAGGAAAAGAGAGAGAAAAAAAAGGGCGAGAGAGAAAAAAAATAAACTGCATACTTCCTTTATGCAAATTTTCCTTTTCTCTTTTCCTTTTCCTTTCTATTTTCTTTTGGTCTTCAATTTTCTTCCGATCATTTCTTTCTTGAAATTTCGGACTCATCAATGAATTGAATTGACGAGCGATGAGACAGGATCCTAAAAATAAGAATTATGACGCGCTTAAAATTCGATTCCTGAAATCGAGTTCAATTTCGGGGTTAATAATCGATCGAACGTGATTTTAACTCAATCCAACCAATTAGGTAGCTTTTAGGGCTTTTACAGCTGATACATCCCTTAACGGCTTCACCCAATAGGTTAGTTAACTCGTGAGTGATCAGCTCAGAGAAAAAGGGCCATAGGCACGTCGACGAAATGCCCATTTCACTTTATTGAAACGGGGTCGAATTTCAGGATGTCATATATGATACACAAAATTGAAGGCATAATTTAGTGCTGAATTTGAGATGGAGGATTTAAGTGCATTGAAGAAAATCCTAGGCATGGGAATTCAGCGAGATTGTAAAAGGGGAAAATTATATCTCTCCCATAAAAGTTATATTGAGAAGGTGTTAGATCGTTTTCGCATGAAAGATGCCAAACCAGTAAGTGCTCTTCTTGCTGCTCATTTTAGATTATTGGCTAATTTATGTCCACAAATAAATGAGGATATAAAAAATATGTCACATATTTCATTCTCTAGTGTACTTGTTACTTTTATGTATGTTATGGTTTGTAGTCGACCCGATATTTTACATGTTGTTAGCATGGTAAGTAGATATTTATCATGCATAGGAAAAGTTCATTGGCAAGCTGTGAAGTGGATTTTGAGATATTTGAAAGATTCTTTTGATTTTGGTTTAGAATTTTGGAAAACTAGTGACATTCTAATAGGATCTTGATTTTGATTACGTTGGTGACCTTGATAAGAAGAGTTATTTGATTGGGTACATCATTACTATTGGAGGTTATGTAGTCAGTTGGAAAGCAACTTTACAACATACAATAGCTTTGTCTACTATAGAAGCAGAGTATATGGTTATTCCAGAAGCAGTTAAAGAGATCATATGGTTACGCCATATGGTTAAGAGGCTTATATAAAGAGCTTAATGTGGATCATGGTGTGACTGTTGTCCATTGCGACAGTCAGAGTGCTATACATCTTACTAAAGATCATATGTATCACGAGAGAATAAAGCATATTGATGTGCAATATCATGTTATTCGAGATATTCCTGTTAATGGCTATATTAAGGTCTTGAAGATTGGTATAAAAAACAATCTAGCTAATATGTTCATGAAGCCTTTGCCTATCACCAAATTCAAACATTGCTTGGATTTGATTAATATTTGCTGCAACTAAGTTTTACTCTAATTGGAGGAGAAGATTATTTGTTGCTTATATAGAATGTAAGCCAAGTGATTGTAACTTGATTTAGACATTGAGCCAAAGTGGAGATTGTTATATATGTCTCAAGTTTGAGCTTGAAAAGGATAGTTTCCTAATTCAAGTAGGTTTCCTATTTTGAATAGGTTTCCTAATTGAATGGTTTTCCTAGTTGAAGAAGATTTCCTAAAAAGAGGTTTCCTACTTTGGATTTGATTCTTGCTTATATAAGAAGTTGAGACAAAAAGAGTCTAAACTTTTGAAAGCCACCTTTTATAATCCTTGATTTTTATAGTAGATTTTGCTTCTCCTCTCTCCATGGTTTTTCTTACAAGGGTTTCCACATAAAATCTAGTATTCTTTTATTCTTCTCAATTTCAATTACGTTTTACTGTCCACATCTGCCATAACACTTCCAAATTACATCTATAGTTTGTGGTTTAGGGGTGGTCCAAAAAGTGAATATATAGGGCACTCGTAGATAAGCATAGCTCCTCTAATTAGTTCATTCCCAATTTGTTTTTTCTTTAAAAATTCATACTATATACACAAAACAAAATATTATATACAATCCGTACTATTTTTAACTTATTCATAAGATTGCACCTTACTCTTAATATATGCTACTTGCAATTGTAAATTTATCTTTTATAGGATAAATGATTTTTAAATATGGCAAAATATTTCGTATGTTGTAAGAACACTCATTAATAGCAAAACATGTTACATTTTGGTGATATTTCTTCTTCATAAGTGTAATATCAACAAAAATCATTCAACCGAACCCAACCAAATAATGGTTAACCAAAAGAAAAGCCAAAAAAGATAAATAATATATATTAGCTTAGAATAAAAAAATATTTTGGTTCAGTTTAATGGTTAAACCAGTGAAGATAGGTTGCACTTAAATTCCAATTCTCGGCAATTAAAATTCAAGAGAAAAATACAATTGAAATTTAAAATAGTTTAGTGAAGTACAATTGTTGTGCCCTTTGATGTTAGAAGTTCGACTTTAGACAAGGAGGAAGACCCTACATGTCCCAAGATTTGTCTCTATGATATACTAGTCTCGTTTGGTTCAACATTCCAAATGAGCTTTGGGACTCTAAAGTCCCTTAACTAAATGAAAATAGCATTTGGTTCTTTTTTCACTCAACGTTGGGGACATACAATTGTTTCTCCAAAGGGCTTTAAGGGCCTTTAGCCCAAAGTAGGTCTGGAGAGCTTTTGGGAAGTTGCACTCTCGGAATGCAGGTCTTGACCTCTCATTTTGTAACATCATCAATTTTCACCCTTACTTTGGTCTTGATTAGTAAGATAAGAATTGGTATGCCAATGTCGGAAATAGGCCATAAATTGACCTGAGGATTGGTTATGGGCCATTTAGCCCGTTCAGAAATAGGCGGCTAAGGATTGGTTATGTTTGGATGGAGTGTTCGACCATGAATAGATTATTCAACCATAAGGATCTATAGTGGGACAATCATGCACTATCATGGATCGATCAATGGACTATTATGGATCAATTTCGCATGGTCATAAACCGATCGCCGGTGATTCCACACGACCATTACACCAGTCGAGAATAACCATATAAAGATTCAATGTAGCCATGTATTGTGATGGATCAATCAATCTCACATGATTACATGACAATAGAGAATCAACCATGAATCGAATAAACTCAATGTGCATCAGTTTCAAACTAACCATGCACTATGGTGTAGGACCTTGAATCGGCCTTAGGACCAGTTGATAGGCCTAAGGACTGGACCTTGGACTTCGTTAAGTTCCCTTGCACACTGTAAAGAGAAATTCAGAAATTAGTCTCGTCGATTAAGCTCGGTCGAGACCGGTTTGTCCAATCATGGTTTTGGCATGAACCTCGAATCAAATAAGATAGTCGATCATAGTTAAATTCAAATAATTTCCATCCAACGAGATGACCTTCAATTTATTTACTTTCCCATGATGCATTAAATGCTTTTGGGAGCTAATTAATTAAGGAGGGTGTTGACTAATCTAACCAAGTAGCACAAGATGGTTTTGCCTCCTGAAGCCAATTATGTTCTTTGGATTTTAGCACATCATTAAAGGGGTGAGTCACACTCCCATTAAAGAACTTGGAGACCAAGTAAGGTTAATCAAGGTTTCTTGAAAGATAAGAACTAGCGGCAATTAATGGAGGGGATGACTCATGGGCGTATGTGTCCCTATTAACCTAAAACCATCATTACCCTAAAATGAGTCTTGAAAGTGAGCAATTGGATGGAAGGAGGAAGGGCTACACGCCCAACTTGAGGTGCAAGCCAAGCTTGAGTCTTCTTGGCTTGAAGATAAACTTGCATTAAATGCTTTTGAACTTTAGTACATTAATGTTAAGTTGAGTCATAAGCTTATGTGTCCCTATTAGATTAGGCCCATCATTCCCCTAATTTGAGACTTGAAGAACAAGATGTCTTCCATTAATGCCTTCCTTTAATTCCTTTAATGATCAATTTAGGATAATAATTGGTGGTCTTAGAAGACCCCTTGGATGCCACTTTAAGGAAGGGATAGGAAGACCACTTATTCATCTTAGGATCATCATTATAGGATGAGTTATGGTCTAGATGGCCCAATTAGAGGCAAGACACTTGGATTTCTAGAACACTTTAAGCTTATCTCATCTTGTAGCCTTGCCACCTTGCTCATTTACACTTGCAACTTAAGTCTTTGTCATTAAAATCCTTGGCGAGACAATTATTAGAGTAACGACTATAAATAGAGAGACAATCCCTTCTTGCTCAAGGTTTAGACACTCAAGCCACTTCTCCCTCTCCCTCACCAACCGCCCCCCTCTCTCTTCCTCTCAACCTATTTCTCGGTAGCTTTCTCACCATCACTCACCATTGTTAGGCTGCCATTTTAGATAGTCATAAGTAGACTTACTAATATTTGGCTAGGGCATTGTTTGCTCTATTCCGAGCGTGTAGTGAGTCTTTGATTGAAATTGTTTGGAACATTGTTCTTGCTTAATGAGATTCAACTAGTGCCTTGTTTGAGTCAGCTTAGACCTTATTCTTGCTTGGTGAGCTTTGATTTGTGCTTTTGCTTGAGTCGTTTTGGAAGATATCCTTTCTTGAACTTGTTACTATTTTGTAAAGCTATTTCATACTATTGCACAAGCGCATGTTCTAGTTCACGCCCCAAACTTTGAAAAGGTGTTTCATCAAACTTGAACGTATGTAGAATCACAACGGATTGGTCCTCTCTTGGTCTTAGTGTCACGTCTCGATCCTCGGGGACGCGCCCATCCTTCTACCAGGTCGATTTTAGCATGCGATATCTCAGGACTAAGTATCGCCGACTCTTTCTTTTTATTACGCATGAGGAAGCAGTTATAAATCCCCAGACAATAAAACAATGTGATATAAAAGCAGGCCATATTTTTCATATTGAAACTCATAACCAAACTTTTATACATAACACAAACCAGAATACTTCACAACTATTCACATAAAAACAGGATTCACAAAAGAGGATGGGATCTCAGTCCTCATCCAAATTGTACTCAAGGTCCCTCTCAGGATTATCTTCTTCTTCCAAAAATCTTTCTCCTCAGGTTTCACCTCAAAGTTCTCTTTCTCAGATTCCTCCTTCTCAGCTCCTCATTGGGGTCTTGAAATGTTGTCCCACAACCGGGATGAGACTACGTCTCAGCGAGTTATATCCCACTAAGACTCAATTAGGGGATCAATACACTACTTGGTTGCCTAAGCACAGCACAAGTCAGAGGACTTACCTTGGCCTTAGTCTCAACCTACAATTCAAGGTTATATACAGACACTTCATAAATCACAACGAACAATCAATCAAATCACAACAATCGGATCAAATCATTGATCAATCGAACTAGTCGATTACATGTCAGTCGGACCATTCCTAGGTCATTCGTTCCACACTATATAACCTCCCATAGTGCAATCGGTCACAGAGCCACATCAATGCTCTTGGGCGTCACTTTCGCCAAGGTGACATAAGTAACAGACGGTCTACGTGCGTTCTTTAAGGCGCCGTTTTCGCATGGTGATATTCCTCATCACTGAACCATGCCCGTCATAGATCACAGACAGTCTACGTGCGTTCTTTAAGGCGCCGTTTTCGCACAGTGATATCCTTAATCACCGAATCACACCTGTCTATACTTCGTACTTGATCGGTCTCAACCAATAGAATTCTCAGTTAACTCTCACCACTCTCTCCACTTACAGCTCAACAAGGCATTAAAAATACTAAATAGCCATACTCGGCCAACTACCAATCAATAATTTAATTTCAATCAATTTAGGGTAATCCCTAAAACATCACAATTTATTTAATTCCATGCAACGTAGAGTTCAAATATTACTCACTTGATTAGTGACCCACTCGGATCAACGCGACGAGGACGCGATGGGGTTTGACCCTTTCCAAAGCGGCGATGGCAACGGGGCACGGCTCGGGCCCGAAAAATGGCCCGCAAGCTTGCTGTTCAAGCTGAAAAAAAAAATAAAATCAGAAGCTGTTGGGTTGAACGAGCGAATGGCAGCAACCTCGGACGAAGGAGAGAAGACGCCCGGGCTTTGGTCGATCCAGCGGCCTTGAGTGAAGATTGTTATTAATTTTGTGATTCTGCAGACTTCGGATGAAAAAAAAAAGAAAAGAACGAAGGTACAGCAAAAACCGAAGCTCCAAGACGTGCAGAGGAAGAGAGAAGTGTGTGGATGAAAGTAACGGTCAAAGAAAGCAGAAAAATGAGATAAGCTTTGACTAAAATCAAAGCAACCGAGAGAGAGGTGGGGAAAAAGGATACGGCAGGGGGAGAGAGACGTCGGTGTGGGGTTGTTCCGCACGAGAGAGAGAGAGAGAGAGAGAGAGAGAGAGAGAGAGAGAGAGAGAGAGAAACGTGGGCAGCTAGGGGAGAAACGTGCGCAAAAGAGGAAGGAAAAATGAAGAAATAGAAATAAAAAGGAATTAAATGGAAATCCCAAAAAAAAAAAAAACGATAATTCTTAGTCCAATTTGATCTCTGAAAATTCCCAGACTAAGGTACTTGATTCGCACTTGCTTCGCTGCACAAAATTTCCCTCGACAAAGAATCTTGGTAACAAGAATGGCCACTTTCTTCTATTCCAAATTTTAATTCATTTTTCTTCGGAATCCGATTTTCTGAACAAATAAATTCAGTTGAGGTCCCATTTGAATTCAGAAAAAGTCCAAACAACTTTCATTCACCAATTCACTCACACCAGATGCAAAAAATTCCTTCAATTTGGCCAATCCGAATTTTCGTTATTTTTCCACGGCATCTGAATCCATTTTCTGTAAAAATCTCAGGATCTCTAAAAAATCCTCTGAGACTGAGTCATGGATCCTAGAATTTATTGTGACATGGCAGAAATTTAAATTTCTAAAATCAGACTTGAATTGACGGTTAATTTTCTTTTGGCGCGTTTTTAGCGTGACCTAAACTATCGAGCAGTTTTCAGAACTGTTTAAAGCAAATGACCCGTGGCCAATTTTCTTCGAACCACAATGAACCCACTCGACTCATTGGGGACTCTTGATTGTCGTGAAAATTCTAAGGATCCACATACGGATACAAGGTACCAAAACAATAAGAAAATCAGTCTAGTGCTGGTCGACATGAATTTTCTAATTCAGTGGTGTCACCCACGATTAGCCACACATCACTGTCGATCCAGTCTATCTCTAATTTCAAATCGATTTTTAACTGTGCCGTAATGACCTCTAAAGATGGACACGGTCAAGAAGCCGATTCCTGATCGAGTTCTCAAGTCTATTGCCTTAAAATTCATTAATAATTTCCCCAGATAGTCTAGTTATCTCTAGAGTGATCGGCTCTGAGAATAACCCTATAGACACGTCAATGAAATGCCTGATTTATTCAGTAGAAGACAGGGTTGAAAAATCTGGATGTTACACTTAGTGTGATATTGAGGCGTATCGTTCTCAAGCCAAGCTTGGTACAAGATCGGTGCTCAAACATGTCAGATCAAACCGTGAGCCTTGATTTGTGTCTGACCTTTTCAATGTCACGGTTATGATAAGTCATTTCATACACTTATGCATGGCATGCCTTTGGGTCCCTTAGACTAAAAGTGAAGATATGGACTGAATTGTGTTGCTTAATGAATGGTCACACGAGGGACTAATTTAGCCGTTGATCGATGGATTTTAGCGACGTTGCCTAATGGATTTCGGAAGAACCGATGGATTTCAATTAAGTTGTCAAACGATGGATTTTGGCAATGTTTGTCATGCCCCGATCCTCCAAGCGCGTGCGCATCCCTCATCAGTCGATTAAATAGCAACATCCTAGGATGCGTCACCGACTCATTCATTTTAATGCGCATACAGAAGCGAATAATTAATCCCCAGACAACAACAAGGGGAGGGCTACAGATTCTCTAAGCATTCGAGTCTTCAACTAAATACTTTGGGGACTCTATATCCAAAATATCCAGGTCTACCACTGAACCATCGAGAGGATCGATCGTGCCCTTGCCAAAAGCGATCTCCAGTACCGACCTAGGAATCTCAGACTCTGAAAGGAGGCCTCCTTTGGGTCCATCTCGTTCGTGATGATACCACGATCTGAATCGATAAGGTACCTTATGGGGTAGGCCCTTATTAACCTAGACAATGGATGGCACGAGTTCATAGACCTAGGCTCCTTGGCTCCCAGGGAGGGGAATCTAAGAGTGCTACTCGGTAACCTTCTTCAGTTGGCCAAAACGCTCGGGTGGTACAGCCATCTACGAACTTGAAAATATTATCCCACGACGAGGTGAGACGACGTCTTAGCAAGTTCACTTCCTAAACTCCAACTAGGAAGGAAATATGCTTAAAGGCTACTTATGACACAAGAGATAGGTGACTTCCTATAGGTCAGTACAATTCATCGATCATCCAATCATTTTAATTTAAATCAAATCAAATTGAGTTATCGATCAATCGAGCTAGTCGATTCTATACCATCAAGACCATCTCTTGGTCAACCCATTCAATACTATCTATAAATTCCGATCACATCTAGGACTGCTCACCCTAAGCTGAAGATAGACAGTATAGCTTGCCAAAAGCTAATAACAGAGTATAATGCTCACTAAAAGCTAACATATCAAAGCCCGCAAGCTAATTTTGTATACTGATAATGCTCACCAGAAGCTGCTAAGGTATATTGCTCACAAAAAGCTGATATATCAAAGCCCTCAAGCCAATATAGTATACCAGTAATGCTCACACTAAGCTGTTAAAGTATACTGCTCACCAAAAACTGATATATCAAAGTCTGTAGGTTGATATAGTATATTGTTCTCACCAACTGAGAATGCCACTATTTTTATCATTCCCGATAAAAATAATTATATGTGGATACATTGTCGGCCTTAGCCAAAATACAATATTTTCTTTTTCAAAAATCCCACCATTTAATAAGGTCCACCAAAATACTTTTGGCATTGTAAACTGACGCTCAGTGTTTCTCAATTAAAAACTGAAAATACTCAATTTTGGAAGAAATTCCCAAAATTATAAATTCCACTAAATTAGCACAAAATAGCAGTCAATTAAATAAACAAAGCACACCATTGAAATCAACATGAAATTCCAGTCACTGATTATCTAGGTCTAATTTCTGGAAAATAATAAACAATTAAATAATTACCAATATTAAATAAATAAGTACCAATAAATAGCAAAAATGCACACTTAGGCCGTAAAAGCCTAATTAAATACCAAAATGGGCTCGGAAAATTTCCGACCCTATCTAGATAAATAATACGACCTATCTACTTGCTAATTACACTACTCTAATCATCTAACATGTAATATTGAACAATTAAATTGCTAATCCATTCTAACTAACCACCTAATCCATAATTAACTTAAACTAATCAACCATTAAGCATAATTAACTCCCTAAGCAGGGTTTAGTGAGTAAACTCACTGATTTTAAAATCCGATGAGTCCACTAGGACGACGAGGTGGAGACGGGCCACAAACTCCAAAGCGGCGGCACCTTTCGAGGCTAGGAAGTGGTCCAAAGCGGGCTAAATAGTGCACTACTCCTTGCTGTGTTTGGTCTCTGGAAGGTGGGCTGAGAGAGCTGCTCGGGCTTGGCTTGGGCTAGAAACGACGAAAGCAACTACCGGACGGGTTGCAACGCGTCGGGCGGAGGTGGATGGTGGAAGACGGCAGCGGGAACGGCTTGCAATGGTGGTTGGACTTGAGGATTGGCTAGACGCAAAAAGAGGTGGAGTGGTCCCGCGGGCTGGCGTGGTACGCGATGGGTGTGCGATGGCGAGCAGCGGTGCTAAATAGCTTGGACAGGCGTTGATGGGCAAGGGGAGGTGGTTGGTTCTGTTTTTTGCAATTTCCAAGGCTCCAAGGTGACAAAAATGGAGAAAGTAAGCGTAGAGAGGAAGAGGATGGGCAGCTAGCTTTGGAGGGGGCCACCTTGGCCCTATTTCTATCTTCTTGTCCCCTTGACCATGCCCCACCATGGCCGGTTGGCTCCTCAACCACTTGCAGCCCTCAAGACTTCCACCAAAAGCCATTGAAGTGGTCCAAAAAGTCATGAACCAAAGGGCTACGAATTTGCACAAATTTTCCCAAAACTACTTCAATTCCCCATTGAATTAATTCAATTTGATCCCTATAAATTCGATCATTGAGTCCTCAATCAAATTGATATTTTTCCTCATCAATAGTACCTACTTGTATCACAAAAACGTGATCAAAAACAGTCATTTGGATTTTCTAGTCGAAATCAGCCCTAAATTGAATTTTCATCAAAAATCTTGGTTTGCAGTAAAATCTTTGGAGGATGGGTCGACGTTCCTAAAATAACTCGTGACATGATAGAACTTTCAATTTCTGAAATCGGATTCAAATTCGCGGTTAATTTCAATCTGGTGTGATTTCAGTGTGACCAAAGCTATTGGGTAGCTTTTAGAAATTTTTTGTGCAATTGACTCATGATTGATTTTCTTCGAGCCACAACGTACCTCTTCAATACATTGACGACTCTCGGTAGTCGTGAAAATTTCGAGGTTTCAATTACGGACATATCGATGAGAATTCTGCAATTTGGTGGAATCACCCACGTTTAGCCACATATCTCAGTTGAACTGACCTATCTCTGATCTCTAATCAATTTTTTTAACTGTGCCATAATGATCTCTGCAAATGAGCACGGTCGAGTAGTCGATTGCTGGTCAAATTCTCAAGTCTATTGCATTAAAATCCCTGAATGACTTCCTCAGATAATCTAGTTATCTCATGAGTGACCAGCTCAGAGAATAGCACTATAAATGTGTCGATGAAAGACCCGATTTATTCAATTGAAAAAAAGACTAAAATTTCAGGATGTCACAATGTTGCCTAATGGATTTCGGATATCCAATGGATTTCAAAAAAGTCGATAGATTTCGGCAAGCTGTGCATGAGTTCCTCATAATATTAAGTAGATCTTTGTTTATACTTTCATATTATTGATTAAGAATTTCTCATGTTCTAATTAAGACAAAGCTTTTGTTTTGCTATTAATTTACCATCGACAAATGTTTTGGATAAGTTATGCATTTGTTGAAACAGCGAGACATCATCCTATCTGGAAATCAGTGGGTTTGCTTACTGAGTTTATAACTCAGTCATTGTCTTTTCTAAAATTGTAGGATGAATGCGCCACCTGTGAGGTTTGGCATCCCTTTGGAAATGGACGTGTTAGTGACCGATATTTACTTCACCTGGGAGGACAAGCGCTACCGAATGGTTACTATGACTATGTGGGTGGATGTAGGGCTTGATGACCTCGTTCCTTATAAGTGTTTGGTACGTGTGGGCGGACAAGGACCTTGTTGGTCCAATCCACGGCTTTGATGGGTTATCAGGGCCAATCAACAACGCTCTACCCAACGGCACTATGGATGACTCGTAGGTGGCCGGTCTTTTAGGGGTACTATTTTTGGATAGTAGCTCGGTAGAGCAGATAGGGTTACCCCTAACCTTGACAATGTTTCGATGAGGATCAGTGATTTATGTAAATGAAGCTAGGCCCGAGTTGCATGGGCTTGTAAATATTGGAACAAGATATGTGAATATAGTGACTTGGCTTGTACATATGTTTACACGTGTATCTTCCATCTACTTGATGATGTTGTTGTTATTATAATGGATCGGGTGTTGTTATATCGCTTCCAAATGTACTTAATTCAAAGATTAATAAAAGAAAGAAGAATGGGACAATGACATGCCTGGAATGTCGCATTAATAACCCTTGCCGGTATGTCCTCAAGACTTAGGAGTCTGCGATATGACACATTCACTGTTCATCTTCTCTATGGTTTGAATGGATAAGCCGAATAGAGGTCAATGATCACTAGTCAAGGGGTTGCGCATGCCACCGACCCCCGCCCAAAGGGTCGCCAGGCCCCAACAACCACTACCTAAGGGTTGTAACCACCCACCGACTGCTGCCTGGGGTCACATGACCTTAGGCGATGCTTAGGTGGTCGTGGTAACCCAAGCATCACTTGCCTAGGTTTGCACAACCTAGGTGTCGCTTGAGGTTGTGCGACCTAGGCGACGGTCTATTGGGTTCGCGTGACCCAAACGTTGCCGTCTAAGGTTATGGTGACCCAGGCGAGGTCATCTGATGGCTAGATTTGGCTGTCAATGGTTGGTTGGTAGTTGTTTTGGCCACTAGTGGCTGAACTGCACCAAAAAAATTTAAAACTTTTTTTTAAAAAAGAATTAGGAAAAGTCCTTTACAAAATATAATTTTTACGAAATGGTATTTACATCAAAGTTATTTCCTAATGCATTTTGAAATTACAATTCACCAAATGCTATTTACATTTTG
The DNA here is from genome assembly GCA_004368105.4 of Eucalyptus melliodora. Lineage (NCBI taxonomy): Eukaryota > Viridiplantae > Streptophyta > Magnoliopsida > Myrtales > Myrtaceae > Eucalyptus > Eucalyptus melliodora. Next base: position 509,203 of record CM023405.3, on the reverse strand, counting down.
AAAAATCCCTTTAACACAAAAGTGTATACAGTTTTCCACGGATATTTCTCCAAGCCGAACTAAATGGGGCCATTATAGTTCAAATTAGCAATATTTACCCTTTCGAGCTCTACACAACATTTTCACTTATATTCCTGTGCAGCTCTTTTTTTTTTTTTTTTAAATAAACTTGCATGTAGTCTTTTATTAGACAGCTGCCCTTTCTACAGGAGAAAAAAGGTGAATTCATTTTCTAGTGACAACTCTAAACTCTCTCTCTTCTCAGATGCCAGTTGTGTCAGCGGTGACTTAAAGTCTTTCACAGAGTCGAAGTTTGGTAATGGTGAGGGAAGATGTAAACGCGGCCTTTGCTGTCAATAGCCAATTTGGCAAAGTCTTGGACATTCTTCCTCTGCAGTGAATATTAATGATTTTCTTCTGACCAGTGACCACCAAGCCTTTACTTAGGCGTCTAACTCCAGATTTATTTCACAATAATGTCTGTTATTTTCTATCAAGGGTTATAGAAAGAAATATGTGATGAGTCTTTATACCTAAGCATTACCTTTTCTTTTTCCAGTAAGTCAGATTTCGGTTCTTGAAGTGTCGATGATCTTTAGATTTTGGTGATCGAAACACCACAGCTGAGATTTAGTACTAGAGATTCAACGATTTAGAACCTTAACGAAGACTTAAACCACAAGGAAGAGAGAGAAGATGGGTTTGTATTCTGGAGTTCGATAATCTAACCTTAGTTAATCTTCACCAAACTTTAGTCAGTTCTTTGGGAAGCTAAAAACTTGTTAACAGACTACTCCAAGTCATCACTGGCCAAAAAAAAAATAAAGAAAGACCTGTTGATATAGCTAATATAAGTACCTAGAGGGGGTGAATAGGTATATGCAAGATTATTTTCGATATTTGCAAAATACTAGACAGTTGATAGATTTGAGACAAATAATAATCAAAGTAAGACTAAGAGAAGGGAAGAGAAAATTGAACACGCGGTTTATAGTGGTTCGGCTTATTTCAAGCCTACGTCCACTCTTCTGCACTGACAGCCTATTGGTTGGATTCCACTATAAACAAAGAGATGTTACAGCGTTGTTCTCCCTTGATTTCTCGGTGTAGATGATCTACCACACTCGCTGAAGGTATCACTAAGTATAGACACTCTTTGAGTATACAATTTCGCTCAAAATGTATCGATTAATAATCAAGGTGCTTCAGACTCTGGAATTTCTCTATCGATCATGCACTAAAGCAACTAGAACGACTTCATTTTATACTCCTTTATGCCATCATACCCGTTGGCACTTACCAAAGGAATTCCTCCAATCTACCCGTTGGACGGAATCAATCAAGAAGATCATTCGAGCTATTAAAGGAACCTGACGATAGCCCATCAATCATGTTCGCCCATACAATCAGGATCTTGGTTTCCAAGAATAGAACCTTCCAAGAATATTTCGTCGACCATCGGATCTTCAAACGATCTTGATTACGAATAAAAGAATCCGTTATATTTATCCAGCCAAGAGATCTTCTCCAGAGGATAGGACTAAATCCTCAACCAAATACTTCGGCTTTGGATTGCCTTCGTCAATTGATTAGAAAAACTGTCAATGAGAATAGTCTTGACTCTTGAGTCTTGAGTGCTAAGTCTGGAGATCTGAAAGTCTTCAGATTCTAAACAGAAGGCTTGCAATTATCCAGACTAGACTGATAGAAACGTTTTGTCAGCTTCAAAATATTCTGGAAAGATTTCTTCAACAATCTCCCCCTTTTTGATGGTGACAAAACTTTCCTGTAAATTTGAACAACTTTGACCTGCAAAACATTACTCAAGCTATATGGCTATCTCATAAAGATTAATAAATCAACCAGACTCTGCATCCACAGAAAATCGTTTAGTCTTTCATGAGTAAAACCATGCAACAACACTTGATATAAATGCAAACAGTCAAGCATCAAAATCCACACCCAAGTCAGTCAAATTCAAGTTCACACCCAAGTCATACTAAAAAAAAAAACATTCAAACATACAAAAGAAATTTAAAGTCAAAGTTTTTAAAGAGTTCAAATAGTTCAAATTGCAATTCTCCCCCTTTTTGTCATCATTAAAAAGGTGAGAAAAGAGTCAAGTCTGCTTGGGAATGCGCACAATCTGGAAATCTCCTATCGACTGTACGATGCCTTCCAGCCTCTTCAAGTCTTCCCGTAGATGAGCCACATCTTCTCCTTTGGCATTGGTTTGAATTTGAAGAGCGATGTCTTTCATTTGATCCGCCAGGGTAGCAGAAGATGCTTGTCCAACATTCTTCTGGACTTGAAGTTCACAGTCCAGAGCATAGATTTGACCTTGCATTTCCAGAAGAACATCAAGGATACGACGAAAATCTGTTGTATTGTCCGTCTGTGTGCTCGCATTTGCTCTCTTGGATGGAGTGAAGGTAGACGATGGAGCTTCGGTGTAATCGAGCAAATTTGGTGTTGACGTATCATGTCCTTCCTCGGGCATTTGAGAAGCCTGAAAATCTTCTAGATTTGCTGGTGAGCGACTCACACCTTCACTGTTGACAGCATGTGGTGTCATCCTTCCTTGCTCGCCATCTCCCCCTGTCTCTAGGACCTTAATTGGGGAAGAGTGATGGTCATGCTCTTCAGCGTCTTGATTCCCTTTTTCTCCGGGTTCATCTGCAAACGTTTCTTTCACTTCTTCTCCTTCTTCTTCAGCTTCTTTCTCTTTGTCTTCTTTCTCTTTCTCTTGTTGCTCCTCTGCTTCTCTGTTCTTTGCTTGTCCCTCTTCTTCTCTCTGTTCTGTTGATTCAGGTACAGAACGTCTGGTCCTTTTCAATGCAGGGATAGTGAGATCTTCCTCTTCATCTTCATCCTCCAAGATAAGAGTTCTTCTCTTTTTGGATGGAGCACCCATGGGCTCCTTCCCTTTTCTCTTTGATGCAGAAGATACTGGAGTCTTCACTTTGAACTTCTCCATTGCCTTATTAAGTTCTTTCAGACGCATTTTTGACAGCATTTTCAAACCCATCACCATTTTGTCGCATGGTTGAACACAAAGAGTATGTGGAGGTTCAATGTTCAAGTGTCTGAAGATCTTGGTCACAAGACCTGGGTAAGGCAATTGGCCCTTGTCCTTCACCATTGCTAGGGTCTGCGTCCTCGATTATTTCTTCCTCCGGTTGTTGACCCGCACCTTGTGGGGTAGATGGTGAAGAGTGACGTGGTGGAGAGTGAATCGGGCTCTGTTGCTGACTCGGTAAATCTTCCTCTTCGGTGAGATCGAAATGGGTAGGCCCCTTCCTCATTCTCTGGTGCTAGCATACGAGCCATGGATCTTTTACTCTGAAGTAAAACACTTCAAATAAAGTGAGTATACGAGCTCTGATACCAATTGATATAGCTAGTATAAGTACCTAGAGGGGGTGAATAGGTATATGCAAGATTTTTCTCGATAATTGCACAATACTAGACAGTTGATAGATTTGAGACAAACAATAATCAAAGTAAGACTGAGAGAAGGGAAGAGAAAATTGAACACGCGGTTTATAGTGGTTCGGCTTATTTCAAGCCTACGTCCACTCTTCTGCACTGACAGCCTATTGGCTGGATTCCACTATGAACAAAGAGATGTTACAGCGTTGTTCTCTCTTGATTTCTCGGTGTAGATGATCTACCACACTCGCTCAAGGTATCACTAAGTATAGACACTCTTTGAGTATACAATTTCGCTCAAAATGTATCGACTAATAATCAAGGTGCTTCAGACTCTGGAATTTCTCTATCGATCATGCACTGAAGCAACTGGAACGACTTCCTTTTATACTCCTTTATGCCATCATACCCGTTGGCACTTACCAAAGGAATTCCTCCAATCTACCCGTTGGACGGAATCAATCAAGAAGATCATTCGAGCTATTAAAGGAACCTGACGATAGCCCATCAATCATGTTCGCCCATACAATCAGGATCTTGGTTTCCAAGAATAGAACCTTCCAAGAATATTTCGTCGACCATCGGATCTTCAAACGATCTTGATTACGAATAAAAGAATCTGTTATATTTATCCAGCCGAGATATCTTCTCCAGAGGATAGGACTAAATCCTCAACCAAATACTTCGGCTCTGGATTGCCTTCGTCACTAGATTAGAAAAACTGTCAATGATAATAGTCTTGAGTCTTGAGTCTTGAGTGCTGAGTCTGGAGATCTGAAAGTTTTCAGACTCTAAACAGAAGGCTTGCAATTATCCAGACTGGACTGATAGAAACGTTTTGTCAGCTTCAAAATATTCTGGAAAGATTTCTTCAACAATCAGAAACCTAGAGAATCCCATCTCAGTGCTGCGAAAGGTATTATTAAATAGGTTGCTTCATCTTCAAGCATCGGTCTTTGGTATCCTAAGAAGGGAGACTTTAATCTTCTGGGATATTCAGACGCAGATCTGGCCGGTTGCAGAGTTGATAGAAAGAGCACTTCGGGAACTTGCCAGTTGCTCGGAAGCAGGACAGTGTCTTGATTTTCAAGGAAACAAAGCACTGTGGCACTCTCAACAACAGAAGCAGAGTATGTAGCTCTTGGAAGTTGCTGTTCGCAAATTCTATGGATAAAACAACGGCTAGAAGACTTTGGAATTGAAGACTCAAGCACAGAGATTAGATGTGGCAACACCAGCGCAATCAATCTCACAAAAAATCCAATCCTTCCCTCAAGAGCAAAGCATATAGAGATTTGACATCATTTCATTAGAGATCATGTTCAAAATGGAGAAATCTCGATTCAATTTGTTGATTCAAAAAATCAACTAGCGGATATATCCACAAAGCCTTTGGAGAAAAATCAATTCGATTTTAACCGTTCCAGACTCAACATTTTGAAGCTTGAGGAAGTTAAAGTCTAGAGACTCTCAAACCCTCAGACTCAGACATTCATCGCTATAGACTGTAAGTTGTTATTATATTCAATCTCGAAAAGGTACGATGATTAGTTCAGTTAATTTATAGTTTCCGTGAAAAACGGAATCTTGTCTTTTCAGAAAGATTTCTTCAACACCTGCTTGCTCGCCTCAATCAATACAAGAGTAGTGGACTCATAACAATGGAGTAATATAAACGGATGAGTTGTTTCTTTAGGTGGTGGTCATCGTCACCAATGTCTCCATCGCTAATAAAAAAGCATAGATTCACCAACCACATTCTTGATTTTCTTCTGACCAGTGACCACCAAGCCTTTACTTAGGCGTCTAACTCCAGATTTATTTCACAATAATATCTGTTATTTTCTATCAGGGGTTATAGAAAGAAATATGTGATGAGTCTTTATACCGGAGCATTACCTTTTCTTTTTCCAGTAAGTCACATTTCGGTCCTTGAAGCGTCGATGATCTTTAGATTTTGGTGATCGAAACACCACAGCTGAGATTTAGTACTAGAGATTCAACGATTTAGAAGCTTAACGAAGACTTAAACCACAAGGAAGAGAGAGAAGATGGGTTTGTATTCTGGAGTTCGATAATCTAACCTTAGTTAAGGTCTTCACCAAACTTTAGTCAGTTCTTTGGGCAGCTAAAAACTTGTTAACAGACTACACCAAGTCATCACTGAACAAAAATAAAAATAAAGAAAGACCTGCTTGCTCGCCTCAATCAATACAAGAGTAGCGGACTTATAAACAATGGAGTAATATAAACGGATGAGTTGTTTCTTTAGGTGGTGGTCATCGTCACCAATGTCTCCACCGCTAATAAAAAAACATAGATTCACCAACCACATTGTTGATTTTCTTCTGATCAGTGACCACCAAGCCTTTACCCAGGCATCTAACTCCAGATTTATTTCACAATAATGTCTGTTATTTTTTATCAGGGGTGATAGAAAGATATACGTGATGATTCTTTATACCTGAGCATTACCTTTTCTTTTTCCAGTAAGTTAGATTTCGGTTCTTGAAGTGTCGATAATCTTCAGATTTGGGTGATCAAAACACCGCAGCTGAGATTTAGTACTAGAGATTCAATGATTTAGAACCTTAACAAAGACTTAAACCATGAGGAAGTGAGAGAAGATGGGTTTCAATTCTGGAGTACGATAATCTAACCTGAGTTAAGGTCTTCACCAAACTTTAGTCAGTTCTTTGGGAAGCTAAAAACTTGTTAACAGACTACTCCAAGTCATCACTGGCCAAAAATAAAAATAAAGAAAGACCTGCTTGCTCGCCTCAATCAATACAAGAGTAGTGGACTTATAAACAATGGAGTAATATAAACGGATGAGTTGTTTCTTTAGGTGGTGGTCTTCGTCACCAATGTCTCCATCGCTAATAAAAAAACATAGATTCACCAACCACATTGTTGATTTTCTTCTGACCAGTGACCACCAAGCCTTTACCTAGGCATCTAACTCCAGATTTATTTCACAATAATGTCTGTTATTTTGTATCAGGGGTGATAGAAAGATATACGTGATGAGTCTTTATACCTGAGCATCACCTTTTCTTTTTCCGGTAAGTTAGATTTCGGTTCTTGAAGTGTCGATAATCTTCAGATTTGGGTGATCAAAACACCGCAGCTGAGATTTAGTACTAGAGATTCAATGATTTAGAACCTTAACAAAGACTTAAACCATGAGGAAGTGAGAGAAGATGGGTTTCAATTCTGGAGTACGATAATCTAACCTTAGTTAAGGTCTTCACCAAACTTTAGTCAGTTCTTTGGAAAGCTAAAAACTTGTTAACAGACTACTCCAAGTCATCACCGGCCAAAGATAAAAATAAAGAAAGACCTGCTTCCTCGCTTCAATCAATACAAGAATAGTGGACTTATAAACAATGCAGTAATATAAACGGATGAGTTGTTTCTTTAGGTGGTGGTCATCGTCACCAATGTCTCCACCGCTAATCAAAAAACATAGATTCACCAACCACATTGTTGATTTTCTTCTGACCAGTGACCACCAAGCCTTTACCTAGGCATCTAACTCCAGATTTATTTCACAATAATGTCTGTTATTTTTTATCAGGGGTGATAGAAAGATATACGTGATGAGTCATTATACCTAAGCATTACCTTTTCTTTTTCCAGTAAGTTAGATTTCGGTTCTTGAAGTGTCGATAATCTTCAGATTTGGGTGATCAAAACACCGCAGCTGAGATTTAGTACTAGAGATTCAATGATTTAGAACCTTAGCAAAGACTTAAACCATGAGGAAGTGAGAGAAGATGGGTTTCAATTCTGGAGTACGATAATCTAACCTTAGTTAAGGTCTTCACCAAACTTTAGTCAGTTCTTTGGGAAGCTAAAAACTTGTTAACAGACTACTCCAAGTCATCACTGGCCAAAGATAAAAATAAAGAAAGACCTGCTTGCTCGCTTCAATCAATACAAGAATAGTGGACTTATAAACAATGGTGTAATATAAACGGATGAGTTGTTTCTTTAGGTGGTGGTCATCGTCACCAATGTCTCCACCGCTAATCAAAAAACATAGATTCACCAACCACATTTTTGATTTTCTTCTGACCAGTGACCACCAAGCCTTTACCTAGGCATCTAACTCCAGATTTATTTCACAATAATGTCTGTTATTTTTTATCAGGGGTGATAGAAAGATATACGTGATGAGTCTTTATACCTGAGCATTACCTTTTCTTTTTCCAGTAAGTTAGATTTCGGTTCTTGAAGTGTCGATAATCTTCAGATTTGGGTGATAAAAAGACCGCAGCTGAGATTTAGTACTAGACATTCAATGATTTAGAACCTTAACAAAGACTTAAACCATGAGAAAGTGAGAGAAGATGGGTTTCAATTCTGGAGTACGATAATCTAACCTTAGTTAAGGTCTTCACCAAACTTTAGTCAGTTCTTGGGGAAGCTAAAAACTTGTTAACAGACTACTCCAAGTCATCGCTGGCCAAAAATAAAAATAAAGAAAGACCTGCTTGCTCGCCTCAATCAATACAAGAGTAGTGGACTTACAAACAATGGTGTAATATAAACGGATGAGTTGTTTCTTAAGGTGGTGGTCTTCGTCACCAATGTCTCCATCGCTAATAAAAAAACATAGATTCACCAACCACATTGTTGATTTTCTTCTGACCAGTGACCACCAAGCCTTTACCTAGGCATCTAACTCCAGATTTATTTCACAATAATGTCTGTTATTTTGTATCAGGGGTGATAGAAAGATATACGTGATGAGTCTTTATACCTGAGCATCACCTTTTCTTTTTCCGGTAAGTTAGATTTCGGTTCTTGAAGTGTCGATAATCTTCAGATTTGGGTGATCAAAACACCGCAGCTGAGATTTAGTACTAGAGATTCAATGATTTAGAACCTTAACAAAGACTTAAACCATGAGGAAGTGAGAGAAGATGGGTTTCAATTCTGGAGTACGATAATCTAACCTTAGTTAAGGTCTTCACCAAACTTTAGTCAGTTCTTTGGAAAGCTAAAAACTTGTTAACAGACTACTCCAAGTCATCACCGGCCAAAGATAAAAATAAAGAAAGACCTGCTTCCTCGCTTCAATCAATACAAGAATAGTGGACTTATAAACAATGCAGTAATATAAACGGATGAGTTGTTTCTTTAGGTGGTGGTCATCGTCACCAATGTCTCCACCGCTAATCAAAAAACATAGATTCACCAACCACATTGTTGATTTTCTTCTGACCAGTGACCACCAAGCCTTTACCTAGGCATCTAACTCCAGATTTATTTCACAATAATGTCTGTTATTTTTTATCAGGGGTGATAGAAAGATATACGTGATGAGTCATTATACCTAAGCATTACCTTTTCTTTTTCCAGTAAGTTAGATTTCGGTTCTTGAAGTGTCGATAATCTTCAGATTTGGGTGATCAAAACACCGCAGCTGAGATTTAGTACTAGAGATTCAATGATTTAGAACCTTAGCAAAGACTTAAACCATGAGGAAGTGAGAGAAGATGGGTTTCAATTCTGGAGTACGATAATCTAACCTTAGTTAAGGTCTTCACCAAACTTTAGTCAGTTCTTTGGGAAGCTAAAAACTTGTTAACAGACTACTCCAAGTCATCACTGGCCAAAGATAAAAATAAAGAAAGACCTGCTTGCTCGCTTCAATCAATACAAGAATAGTGGACTTATAAACAATGGTGTAATATAAACGGATGAGTTGTTTCTTTAGGTGGTGGTCATCGTCACCAATGTCTCCACCGCTAATCAAAAAACATAGATTCACCAACCACATTTTTGATTTTCTTCTGACCAGTGACCACCAAGCCTTTACCTAGGCATCTAACTCCAGATTTATTTCACAATAATGTCTGTTATTTTTTATCAGGGGTGATAGAAAGATATACGTGATGAGTCTTTATACCTGAGCATTACCTTTTCTTTTTCCAGTAAGTTAGATTTCGGTTCTTGAAGTGTCGATAATCTTCAGATTTGGGTGATAAAAAGACCGCAGCTGAGATTTAGTACTAGACATTCAATGATTTAGAACCTTAACAAAGACTTAAACCATGAGAAAGTGAGAGAAGATGGGTTTCAATTCTGGAGTACGATAATCTAACCTTAGTTAAGGTCTTCACCAAACTTTAGTCAGTTCTTGGGGAAGCTAAAAACTTGTTAACAGACTACTCCAAGTCATCGCTGGCCAAAAATAAAAATAAAGAAAGACCTGCTTGCTCGCCTCAATCAATACAAGAGTAGTGGACTTACAAACAATGGTGTAATATAAACGGATGAGTTGTTTCTTAAGGTGGTGGTCTTCGTCACCAATGTCTCCATCGCTAATAAAAAAACATAGATTCACCAACCACATTGTTGATTTTCTTCTGACCAGTGACCACCAAGCCTTTACCTAGGCATCTAACTCCAGATTTATTTCACAATAATGTCTGTTATTTTGTATCAGGGGTGATAGAAAGATATACGTGATGAGTCTTTATACCTGAGCATCACCTTTTCTTTTTCCGGTAAGTTAGATTTCGGTTCTTGAAGTGTCGATAATCTTCAGATTTGGGTGATCAAAACACCGCAGCTGAGATTTAGTACTAGAGATTCAATGATTTAGAACCTTAACAAAGACTTAAACCATGAGGAAGTGAGAGAAGATGGGTTTCAATTCTGGAGTACGATAATCTAACCTTAGTTAAGGTCTTCACCAAACTTTAGTCAGTTCTTTGGAAAGCTAAAAACTTGTTAACAGACTACTCCAAGTCATCACCGGCCAAAGATAAAAATAAAGAAAGACCTGCTTCCTCGCTTCAATCAATACAAGAATAGTGGACTTATAAACAATGCAGTAATATAAACGGATGAGTTGTTTCTTTAGGTGGTGGTCATCGTCACCAATGTCTCCACCGCTAATCAAAAAACATAGATTCACCAACCACATTGTTGATTTTCTTCTGACCAGTGACCACCAAGCCTTTACCTAGGCATCTAACTCCAGATTTATTTCACAATAATGTCTGTTATTTTTTATCAGGGGTGATAGAAAGATATACGTGATGAGTCATTATACCTAAGCATTACCTTTTCTTTTTCCAGTAAGTTAGATTTCGGTTCTTGAAGTGTCGATAATCTTCAGATTTGGGTGATCAAAACACCGCAGCTGAGATTTAGTACTAGAGATTCAATGATTTAGAACCTTAGCAAAGACTTAAACCATGAGGAAGTGAGAGAAGATGGGTTTCAATTCTGGAGTACGATAATCTAACCTTAGTTAAGGTCTTCACCAAACTTTAGTCAGTTCTTTGGGAAGCTAAAAACTTGTTAACAGACTACTCCAAGTCATCACTGGCCAAAGATAAAAATAAAGAAAGACCTGCTTGCTCGCTTCAATCAATACAAGAATAGTGGACTTATAAACAATGGTGTAATATAAACGGATGAGTTGTTTCTTTAGGTGGTGGTCATCGTCACCAATGTCTCCACCGCTAATCAAAAAACATAGTTTCACCAACCACATTTTTGATTTTCTTCTGACCAGTGATCACCAAGCCTTTACCTAGGCATCTAACTCCAGATTTATTTCACAATAATGTCTGTTATTTTTTATCAGGGGTGATAGAAAGATATACGTGATGAGTCTTTATACCTGAGCATTACCTTTTCTTTTTCCAGTAAGTTAGATTTCGGTTCTTGAAGTGTCGATAATCTTCAGATTTGGGTGATAAAAAGACCGCAGCTGAGATTTAGTACTAGACATTCAATGATTTAGAACCTTAACAAAGACTTAAACCATGAGAAAGTGAGAGAAGATGGGTTTCAATTCTGGAGTACGATAATCTAACCTTAGTTAAGGTCTTCACCAAACTTTAGTCAGTTCTTGGGGAAGCTAAAAACTTGTTAACAGACTACTCCAAGTCATCGCTGGCCAAAAATAAAAATAAAGAAAGACCTGCTTGCTCGCCTGAATCAATACAAGAGTAGTGGACTTACAAACAATGGTGTAATATAAACGGATGAGTTGTTTCTTAAGGTGGTGGTCTTCGTCACCAATGTCTCCATCGCTAATAAAAAAACATAGATTCACCAACCACATTGTTGATTTTCTTCTGACCAGTGACCACCAAGCCTTTACCTAGGCATCTAACTCCAGATTTATTTCACAATAATGTCTGTTATTTTGTATCAGGGGTGATAGAAAGATATACGTGATGAGTCTTTATACCTGAGCATCACCTTTTCTTTTTCGGTAAGTTAGATTTCGGTTCTTGAAGTGTCGATAATCTTCAGATTTGGGTGATCAAAACACCGCAGCTGAGATTTAGTACTAGAGATTCAATGATTTAGAACCTTAACAAAGACTTAAACCATGAGGAAGTGAGAGAAGATGGGTTTCAATTCTGGAGTACGATAATCTAACCTTAGTTAAGGTCTTCACCAAACTTTAGTCAGTTCTTTGGAAAGCTAAAAACTTGTTAACAGACTACTCCAAGTCATCACCGGCCAAAGATAAAAATAAAGAAAGACCTGCTTCCTCGCTTCAATCAATACAAGAATAGTGGACTTATAAACAATGCAGTAATATAAACGGATGAGTTGTTTCTTTAGGTGGTGGTCATCGTCACCAATGTCTCCACCGCTAATCAAAAAACATAGATTCACCAACCACATTGTTGATTTTCTTCTGACCAGTGACCACCAAGCCTTTACCTAGGCATCTAACTCCAGATTTATTTCACAATAATGTCTGTTATTTTTTATCAGGGGTGATAGAAAGATATACGTGATGAGTCATTATACCTAAGCATTACCTTTTCTTTTTCCAGTAAGTTAGATTTCGGTTCTTGAAGTGTCGATAATCTTCAGATTTGGGTGATCAAAACACCGCAGCTGAGATTTAGTACTAGAGATTCAATGATTTAGAACCTTAGCAAAGACTTAAACCATGAGGAAGTGAGAGAAGATGGGTTTCAATTCTGGAGTACGATAATCTAACCTTAGTTAAGGTCTTCACCAAACTTTAGTCAGTTCTTTGGGAAGCTAAAAACTTGTTAACAGACTACTCCAAGTCATCACTGGCCAAAGATAAAAATAAAGAAAGACCTGCTTGCTCGCTTCAATCAATACAAGAATAGTGGACTTATAAACAATGGTGTAATATAAACGGATGAGTTGTTTCTTTAGGTGGTGGTCATCGTCACCAATGTCTCCACCGCTAATCAAAAAACATAGATTCACCAACCACATTTTTGATTTTCTTCTGACCAGTGACCACCAAGCCTTTACCTAGGCATCTAACTCCAGATTTATTTCACAATAATGTCTGTTATTTTTTATCAGGGGTGATAGAAAGATATACGTGATGAGTCTTTATACCTGAGCATTACCTTTTCTTTTTCCAGTAAGTTAGATTTCGGTTCTTGAAGTGTCGATAATCTTCAGATTTGGGTGATAAAAAGACCGCAGCTGAGATTTAGTACTAGACATTCAATGATTTAGAACCTTAACAAAGACTTAAACCATGAGAAAGTGAGAGAAGATGGGTTTCAATTCTGGAGTACGATAATCTAACCTTAGTTAAGGTCTTCACCAAACTTTAGTCAGTTCTTGGGGAAGCTAAAAACTTGTTAACAGACTACTCCAAGTCATCGCTGGCCAAAAATAAAAATAAAGAAAGACCTGCTTGCTCGCCTCAATCAATACAAGAGTAGTGGACTTACAAACAATGGTGTAATATAAACGGATGAGTTGTTTCTTAAGGTGGTGGTCTTCGTCACCAATGTCTCCATCGCTAATAAAAAAACATAGATTCACCAACCACATTGTTGATTTTCTTCTGACCAGTGACCACCAAGCCTTTACCTAGGCATCTAACTCCAGATTTATTTCACAATAATGTCTGTTATTTTGTATCAGGGGTGATAGAAAGATATACGTGATGAGTCTTTATACCTGAGCATCACCTTTTCTTTTTCCGGTAAGTTAGATTTCGGTTCTTGAAGTGTCGATAATCTTCAGATTTGGGTGATCAAAACACCGCAGCTGAGATTTAGTACTAGAGATTCAATGATTTAGAACCTTAACAAAGACTTAAACCATGAGGAAGTGAGAGAAGATGGGTTTCAATTCTGGAGTACGATAATCTAACCTTAGTTAAGGTCTTCACCAAACTTTAGTCAGTTCTTTGGAAAGCTAAAAACTTGTTAACAGACTACTCCAAGTCATCACCGGCCAAAGATAAAAATAAAGAAAGACCTGCTTCCTCGCTTCAATCAATACAAGAATAGTGGACTTATAAACAATGCAGTAATATAAACGGATGAGTTGTTTCTTTAGGTGGTGGTCATCGTCACCAATGTCTCCACCGCTAATCAAAAAACATAGATTCACCAACCACATTGTTGATTTTCTTCTGACCAGTGACCACCAAGCCTTTACCTAGGCATCTAACTCCAGATTTATTTCACAATAATGTCTGTTATTTTTTATCAGGGGTGATAGAAAGATATACGTGATGAGTCATTATACCTAAGCATTACCTTTTCTTTTTCCAGTAAGTTAGATTTCGGTTCTTGAAGTGTCGATAATCTTCAGATTTGGGTGATCAAAACACCGCAGCTGAGATTTAGTACTAGAGATTCAATGATTTAGAACCTTAGCAAAGACTTAAACCATGAGGAAGTGAGAGAAGATGGGTTTCAATTCTGGAGTACGATAATCTAACCTTAGTTAAGGTCTTCACCAAACTTTAGTCAGTTCTTTGGGAAGCTAAAAACTTGTTAACAGACTACTCCAAGTCATCACTGGCCAAAGATAAAAATAAAGAAAGACCTGCTTGCTCGCTTCAATCAATACAAGAATAGTGGACTTATAAACAATGGTGTAATATAAACGGATGAGTTGTTTCTTTAGGTGGTGGTCATCGTCACCAATGTCTCCACCGCTAATCAAAAAACATAGATTCACCAACCACATTTTTGATTTTCTTCTGACCAGTGACCACCAAGCCTTTACCTAGGCATCTAACTCCAGATTTATTTCACAATAATGTCTGTTATTTTTTATCAGGGGTGATAGAAAGATATACGTGATGAGTCTTTATACCTGAGCATTACCTTTTCTTTTTCCAGTAAGTTAGATTTCGGTTCTTGAAGTGTCGATAATCTTCAGATTTGGGTGATAAAAAGACCGCAGCTGAGATTTAGTACTAGACATTCAATGATTTAGAACCTTAACAAAGACTTAAACCATGAGAAAGTGAGAGAAGATGGGTTTCAATTCTGGAGTACGATAATCTAACCTTAGTTAAGGTCTTCACCAAACTTTAGTCAGTTCTTGGGGAAGCTAAAAACTTGTTAACAGACTACTCCAAGTCATCGCTGGCCAAAAATAAAAATAAAGAAAGACCTGCTTGCTCGCCTCAATCAATACAAGAGTAGTGGACTTATAAACAATGGTGTAATATAAACGGATGAGTTGTTTCTTAAGGTGGTGGTCATCGTCACCAATGTCTCCACCTCTAATCAAAAAACATAGATTCACCAACCACATTTTTGATTTTCTTCTGACCAGTGACCACCAAGCCTTTACCTAGGCATCTAACTCCAGATTTATTTCACAATAATGTCTGTTATTTTTTATCAGGGGTGATAGAAAGATATACGTGATGAGTCTTTATACCTGAGCATTACCTTTTCTTTTTCCAGTAAGTTAGATTTCGGTTCTTGAAGTGTCGATAATCTTCAGATTTGGGTGATAAAAAGACCGCAGCTGAGATTTAGTACTAGACATTCAATGATTTAGAACCTTAACAAAGACTTAAACCATGAGAAAGTGAGAGAAGATGGGTTTCAATTCTGGAGTACGATAATCTAACCTTAGTTAAGGTCTTCACCAAACTTTAGTCAGTTCTTGGGGAAGCTAAAAACTTGTTAACAGACTACTCCAAGTCATCGCTGGCCAAAAATAAAAATAAAGAAAGACCTGCTTGCTCGCCTCAATCAATACAAGAGTAGTGGACTTATAAACAATGGTGTAATATAAACGGATGAGTTGTTTCTTAAGGTGGTGGTCATCGTCACCAATGTCTCCACCGCTAATCAAAAAACATAGATTCACCAACCACATTTTTGATTTTCTTCTTACCAGTGACCACCAAGCCTTTACCTAGGCATCTAACTCCAGATTTATTTCACAATAATGTCTGTTATTTTTTATCAGGGGTGATAGAAAGATATACGTGATGAGTCATTATACCTAAGCATTACCTTTTCTTTTTCCAGTAAGTTAGATTTCGGTTCTTGAAGTGTCGATAATCTTCAGATTTGGGTGATCAAAACACCGCAGCTGAGATTTAGTACTAGAGATTCAATGATTTAGAACCTTAGCAAAGACTTAAACCATGAGGAAGTGAGAGAAGATGGGTTTCAATTCTGGAGTACGATAATCTAACCTTAGTTAAGGTCTTCACCAAACTTTAGTCAGTTCTTTGGGAAGCTAAAAACTTGTTAACAGACTACTCCAAGTCATCACTGGCCAAAGATAAAAATAAAGAAAGACCTGCTTGCTCGCTTCAATCAATACAAGAATAGTGGACTTATAAACAATGGTGTAATATAAACGGATGAGTTGTTTCTTTAGGTGGTGGTCATCGTCACCAATGTCTCCACCGCTAATCAAAAAACATAGATTCACCAACCACATTTTTGATTTTCTTCTTACCAGTGACCACCAAGCCTTTACCTAGGCATCTAACTCCAGATTTATTTCACAATAATGTCTGTTATTTTTTATCAGGGGTGATAGAAAGATATACGTGATGAGTCATTATACCTAAGCATTACCTTTTCTTTTTCCAGTAAGTTAGATTTCGGTTCTTGAAGTGTCGATAATCTTCAGATTTGGGTGATCAAAGCACCGCAGCTGAGATTTAGTACTAGAGATTCAATGATTTAGAACCTTAGCAAAGACTTAAACCTTGAGGAAGTGAGAGAAGATGGGTTTCAATTCTGGAGTACGATAATCTAACCTTAGTTAAGGTCTTCACCAAACTTTAGTCAGTTCTTTGGGAAGCTAAAAACTTGTTAACAGACTACTCCAAGTCATCACTGGCCAAAGATAAAAATAAAGAAAGACCTGCTTGCTCGCTTCAATCAATACAAGAATAGTGGACTTATAAACAATGGTGTAATATAAACGAATGAGTTGTTTCTTTAGGTGGTGGTCATCGTCACCAATGTCTCCACCGCTAATCAAAAAACATAGATTCACCAACCACATTTTTGATTTTCTTCTTACCAGTGACCACCAAGCCTTTACCTAGGCATCTATCACCAGATTTATTTCACAATAATGTCTGTTATTTTTTATCAGGGGTGATAGAAAGATATACGTAATGAGTCATTATACCTAAGCATTACCTTTTCTTTTCCCAGTAAGTTAGATTTCGGTTCTTGAAGTGTCGATAATCTTCAGATTTGGGTGATCAAAACAACGCAGCTGAGATTTAGTACTAGAGATTCAGTGATTTAGAACCTTAACAAAGACTTGAACCATGAGGAAGTGAGAGAAGATGGGTTTCAATTCTGCAATACGATAATCTAACCTTAGTTAAGGTCTTCACCAAACTTTAGTCAGTTCTTTGGGAAGCTAAAAACTTGTTAACAGACTACTCCAAGTCATCACTGGCCAAAGATAAAAATAAAGAAAGACCTGCTTGCTCGCTTCAATCAATACAAGAATAGTGGACTTATAAACAATGGTGTAATATAAATGGATGAGTTGTTTCTTTAGGTGGTGGTCATCGTCACCAATGTCTCCACCGCTAATAAAAAAACATAGATTCACCAACCACATTGTTGATTTTCTTCTGACCAGTGACCACCAAGCCTTTACCTAGGCATCTAACTCCAGATTTATTTCACAATAATGTCTGTTATTTTTTATCAGGGGTGATAGAAAGATATACGTGATGAGTCATTATACCTAAGCATTACCTTTTCTTTTTCCAGTAAGTTAGATTTCGGTTCTTGAAGTGTCGATAATCTTCAGATTTGGGTGATCAAAGCACCGCAGCTGAGATTTAGTACTAGAGATTCAATGATTTAGAACCTTAGCAAAGACTTAAACCATGAGGAAGTGAGAGAAGATGGGTTTCAATTCTGGAGTACGATAATCTAACCTTAGTTAAGGTCTTCACCAAACTTTAGTCAGTTCTTTGGGAAGCTAAAAACTTGTTAACAGACTACTCCAAGTCATCACTGGCCAAAGATAAAAATAAAGAAAGACCTGCTTGCTCGCTTCAATCAATACAAGAATAGTGGACTTATAAACAATGGTGTAATATAAACGGATGAGTTGTTTCTTTAGGTGGTGGTCATCGTCACCAATGTCTCCACCGCTAATCAAAAAACATAGATTCACCAACCACATTTTTGATTTTCTTCTTACCAGTGACCACCAAGCCTTTACCTAGGCATCTAACACCAGATTTATTTCACAATAATGTCTGTTATTTTTTATCAGGGGTGATAGAAAGATATACGTAATGAGTCATTATACCTAAGCATTACCTTTTCTTTTCCCAGTAAGTTAGATTTCGGTTCTTGAAGTGTCGATAATCTTCAGATTTGGGTGATCAAAACAACGCAGCTGAGATTTAGTACTAGAGATTCAATGATTTAGAACCTTAACAAAGACTTGAACCATGAGGAAGTGAGAGAAGATGCGTTTCAATTCTGGAATACGATAATCTAACCTTAGTTAAGGTCTTCACCAAACTTTAGTCAGTTCTTTGGGAAACTAAAAACTTGTTAACAGACTACTCCAAGTCATCACTGGCCAAAGATAAAAATAAAGAAAGACCTGCTTGCTCGCTTCAATCAATACAAGAATAGTGGACTTATAAACAATGGTGTAATATAAACGGATGAGTTGTTTCTTTAGGTGGTGGTCATCGTCACCAATGTCTCCACCGCTAATAAAAAAACATAGATTCACCAACCACATTGTTGATTTTCTGCTGACCAGTGACCACCAAGCCTTTACCTAGGCATCTAACTCCAGATTTATTTCACAATAATGTCTGTTATTTTATATCAGGGGTGATAGAAAGATATACGTGATGAGTCTTTATACCTGAGCATTACCTTTTCTTTTTCCAGTAAGTTAGATTTCGGTTCTTGAAGAGTCGATAATCTTCAGATTTGGGCGATCAAAACACCGCAGCTGAGATTTAGTACTAGAGATTCAATGATTTAGAACCTTAACAAAGACTTAAACCATGAGGAAGTGAGAGAAGATGGGTTTCAATTCTGGAGTACGATAATCTAACCTGAGTTAAGGTCTTCACCAAACTTTAGTCAGTTCTTTGGGAAGCTAAAAACTTGTTAACAGACTACTCCAAGTCATCACTGGCCAAAAATAAAAATAAAGAAAGACCTGCTTGCTCGCCTCAATCAATACAAGAGTAGTGGACTTATAAACAATGGAGTAATATAAACGGATGAGTTGTTTCTTTAGGTGGTGGTCTTCGTCACCAATGTCTCCATCGCTAATAAAAAAACATAGATTCACCAACCACATTGTTGATTTTCTTCTGACCAGTGACCACCAAGCCTTTACCTAGGCATCTAACTCCAGATTTATTTCACAATAATGTCTGTTATTTTGTATCAGGGGTGATAGAAAGATATACGTGATGAGTCTTTATACCTGAGCATCACCTTTTCTTTTTCCGGTAAGTTAGATTTCGGTTCTTGAAGTGTCGATAATCTTCAGATTTGGGTGATCAAAACACCGCAGCTGAGATTTAGTACTAGAGATTCAATGATTTAGAACGTTAACAAAGACTTAAACCATGAGGAAGTGAGAGAAGATGGGTTTCAATTCTGGAGTACGATAATCTAACCTTAGTTGAGGTCTTCACCAAACTTTTGTCAGTTCTTTGGAAAGCTAAAAACTTGTTAACAGACTACTCCAAGTCATCACCGGCCAAAGATAAAAATAAAGAAAGACCTGCTTCCTCGCTTCAATCAATACAAGAATAGTGGACTTATAAACAATGGAGTAATTGATATTGCTAGTATGAGTACCTAGAGGGGGGGTGAATAGGTATATAAAAATTTTCTTGAAGATTGCACAATATTTAAACAGTTAGAGGATTTGCAACAGTTAAAATTCAATCGCAAGACTGAGTAAGGGAAAGAGAGAATTGAACACTCTGTTTATAGTGGTTCGGCTTGATTCAAGCCTACGTCCACTCTTCTGCACCGACAGCCAATTAGCTGGATTCCATTATGAACAAAGAGATGTTACAGTGTTGATCTTCCTTGATTTCTCGATGTAGATGATCTACCACACTCACTCAAGGTATCACCAAGTACAACCACTCTCTGTGTATGTAATTTCGCTCGAACTGTCTCGACTAACAATCAAGGTTCTTCAGACTCTGGAATTTCTCTATCGATCACACACTTAAAACCACTAGAACGTCTTCCTTTTATACTCCTTTATGCCATCATAGCCGTTGGCACTTACCAAAGGAATTCCTCCAATCTACCCGTTGGACGGAATCAATCAAGAAGATCATCCGAGCTATTTAAGGAATCTGATGATAGCCCATCAATCCTGTTCGCCCATACAATCAGGATCTTGGTTTCCAAGAATAGAACATTCCAAGATTACTTCGTCGACCATCGGATCTCCAATCGATCTTAGATAAGAATTAAAGAATCCGAAATGATTATCCAACCAAGGAATCTATTCCAGAGGATAGGATCGAATCCTCAACCATATACCTCGGCTTTGGATTGCCTTCGTCACTGAATTAGAAAGACTGTCAGTGAGAATAGACTTAAGTCTTGAGTCTTGAGTCTTGAGTCTTGAGTCTTGAGAAAACAAAGTCTTCAGACTTTAAACTGTCGGTCTCCGAACATCCAGACTTAGACTGAAAGAAATGTTTTGTCAGCTTCAAAATATTCTGGAAAGATTTCTCCAACAATCTCCCCCTTTTTGATGGTGACAAAACTTTCTTGTAGATTTGAACAACTTTGACCTGCAAAAACATTTCTCAAGCAATATGGCTAACTCAAAAAGATTAATAAAACAACCAGACTCTGCATCCACAGAAAATTGGTTAGTCTTTCATGAGAAACACCATATAACAACACTTGAATAAATGCAACTAGTCAAGCATCACAATCCACAGCCAATTCAGTCAAATTCACACCCAAGTTCAAGTTCTCAAGTCATACTCAAAAATAAACATAACCACAAAAGTCAAAGTTTTTTAAATGGTTCAAATTGGTTCTCCCCCTTTTTGTCAACATTAAAAAGGGTGAGAAAGGAGTCATGTCTGCTTGGGAATGAGCACGATCTGGAAATCCCCAATGGACTAAACTACTCCTTCGAGCTTCTTCAAGTCTTCCCTCAGATGAGCTATCTCTTCTCCCTTGGTATTGGCTTGAAGTTGCAGAGCAAGGTCTTTGAATTTATCCTCCAGAGAGACTGAAGATGCTTGTCCAGCGCTCTTCAAAGCTTGGATTTCACAGTCCAGAACATATATCTGGCTACGCATTTCCAGAAGAATATTCATGATGCTACGAAAATCTGCAGAATCGTCCGTTTGTGTACTGGCATGAGCTTTCTCTGATGGAGTGAATGCAGACGTTGGCGCTTCTGTATGGTCTGGCAGATTTGGAATTGACGCATCACCTTCTTCAGGCAATTGAGAGACCTGAACTTCTTCTGGGTCTTCTGGAGATTGTCTTAGATCTTCACTGACAGCAGCATGAGGTGTAGACCTCTCTTGCTCGTCAACTCCCCCTGTCTCTAGGACATCGAAAGGGGAAGAGTGATGATCATGCTCTTGATTTCCCTTCTCTCCAGATTTGTCAGCAGACTTTTCTTTTTCTCCTTCTCCTTCTTCTTCGACTTCTTTCTCCTTCTCTCTCTGTTCTTCTTCTCCTCTGTTCTGCTCTTCTTCTTCTCTGTTCTGCTTTTCTTCTTCTCTGCTCTGCTGAAGTTCTGTCGGTTGAGACACAGAACGTCTGGTTCTTGTCAGTGCTTGGATAGTGGGATCTTCATCATCTTCATCTTCATCTTCATCCTCCAGGATGAGAGTTCTTTTCCTCTTTTTCGATGGGGCACCAATGGCCTCCTTTCCTTTCCTTTTTGAAGAAGACTGGACTGAAGATTTCACTTTGAATTTCTCCATTGCCTTGGAGAGATCTTGCAGACGCATCTTCATTAACATTTTCAATCCTACCACCATCTTATCACACGGTCGAACACAAAAAGTATGTGGCGGTTCAATGTTCATATGTCTGAAGATCTTGGTCACCATACCAGGATAAAGCAATTGTCCTTTGTCTTTTGACAATGCTCTGTACATATGGAAGAGAATAGTGTGCGGGAGAGAAAACTTCAGTCCTGAGTTGATCGCATACATCAACTTTGCTTCAGAAAGAGACACATAAGTCTTTGACGTAGACTTCGGTCTGAGACAGTTGATCACAATCTTATGAAGCACAATGTTGATGGCATTCATCCTGGAATAGGTAGTTTTCTTCTCTACGTCCCTATCTTTGACAAGATCCAGAGTAGTACGAGCAGGTGAGACTTTGATTGGGAGATAGCGTCCCCGTTCAACTCCAACTATGTCCGCCAACATATTCACATCTACCACATAGACTTGATCTCGAACACTGAATGAAATTCTATTCGCATCCAAAAAGCTAAGATTTGAATAGAGATAAGCGGTCAGTTGAGCATACCCGTCCGTAGAGTCAGAGCAAAAAGTCTCAAGTTGAAGCAAATTCAACTTCTCTCTTAAGTTCAAGTTGATGGTATCCAGGAAGTCAAAATCGACACTTCTAGGGTTTATCACCCCTCTTTTCAACAGCCTGAAATACAATTTTTCCTGATCCTTGGATTTAAACAAATCCATCCGATTTCCTTTCACCTTTGCTGCCACACCCATTCTAGGTTTAAATTCAAGGAACATTTTGTCATCATCGTTCCCGTCAATCAGATTTTGTCCTGGCATACGAGGATCACTTGGAATGTTCGCAAGAGCCTCCTCTGCCCTTCCTTTAGGAGCAACTCCCAATTCCTCCATTTTCCGCAGAAAAAGATACTCATTCCCATAATTTTTGTCCTTAAGGAAGTCATCTATATATGTTAATGAAGTACCGGTGCTTTTCAACGCACGATAAAGCTTATAGATAAAGGAGGGTTTTTGGACTCTTACTGGGTCGGCGTCCTCGATTATCTCTTCTTCCAGATTTTGACTTGCACCTTGTGGGGCAGGAGACGATGAATGACGTGGAGGAGAGCGAATCGGACTTTGTCACTGACTTGATAAGTCTTCTTCCTCAGTAAGATCGAAGTGAGTTGGTCCCTTCTCCATTCTTTGTGGTCCCCTGCTTGCGATTCTTGATGATTTCCTCGAAGACGACATCTTTCTTTGTCTATTGGAAGATTCCTTCACTTGCTTTTCCCAAGAAAAATGACCACTTTCTCGACGACGAACAAGAAGTAGAAACAGTATCGGGAGGAGAGTGCCTTTTAGGGTTTTGAAAATTGGGCGAAGAATAACTGTATATATACATACCTCGGATTTGAAAAGAGAAGTTTAATCGGTACAAGGAAAGTGTACGAACACTTCTTTTCAAAATCAATAACTGCTAAAATTAATTCCTTAAAAAAGACAAGTTTTCAAATTTCACACGAATTATATCTGAATGAAAGAACGTACCTTTTCGAGATAAAATAAACGAGAATTCGTACCTTTTAGTTAAAATAGCAACTTACAGTCTTTAGCCATGAATGATTGAGTCTCAGGATTTAAAGTCTAAGAGATCAGAGTCTTAGAGTTGGTGAGTCTCTAGACTTTAACTTCTTCAAGCTTCAAAATGTTGAGTCTTGAGCGGATAAAGTTGAATTGATTTTTCTCCAAAGGCTTTGTGAATATATCCGCTAGTTGACTCTTTGAATCAACAAATTGAATCGAGATTTCTCCATTTTGAATATGATCTCTAATGAAGTGATGACGAATCTCAATATGCTTTGCTCTTGAATGAAGGATTGGATTTTTGGTGAGATTGATCGCGCTGGTGTTGTCACATCTGATTTCTGTGCATGAGTCTTCAATGCCAAAGTCTTGTAGCTATTGTTTTATCCATAGAATTTGCGAACAGCAGCTTCCAAGAGCTACATACTGCGCTTCGTCGTTGAAAGAGCTACGGTGCTTTGCTTCCTTGAGAACCAAGACAACGTTCGTTTCCAAGCGTTACAAGTTCCGAAGTGCTCTTTCTATCGACTCGCAACCGGCCAGATCGCATCGAGTATCCTAGAAGATTAAAGTCTCTCCTCTTTGGATACCAAAGACCGATGCTTGAAGATGAAGCAACGTATTTGATAATACGTTTCACGGCAATGAGATGTGATTCTCTAGGATCTGATTGAAACCTAGCACAGATGCAAACACTCAACAAAATATCAGGTCTAGAAGCAGTAAGATAAAGAAGTGAACCGATCATGCTCCTGTACAGCTTTTGATATACTTTCTTCCCTTATTAATCCTTTTCTATATTCTGAGAACATGACATTGGTATGTCGGTATTTTTACACTTTTCCAATCCAAACCTTTTGACAAGATCATTCGCATATTTTTCTTGATGGATGAAAGTTCCTTCCTTCATTTGATTTACTTGGAGTCCAAGAAAGAATGTTAACTCTCCCATCATACTCATTTCAAACTCATCCTGCATAGACTTAGAAAATTTCTTGCAAAGACTTTCATTAGAGGATCCAAAAATAATGTCATCAACATATATTTGAAAGAGTAAGAAACTTTTGTTTTCCTTTTTGATGAACAGAGTAGTATCTACTTTACCTTTGACAAATCCGTTCTGTAATAAGAACTTACTTAGTCTGTCGTACCAAGCTCGAGGTGCTTGCTTTAGACCATACAGAGCCTTTTTCAGTCTGAAGACTGAGTCTGGCTTCTTTGGGTCTTCAAATCCAGGCGGTTGTTCCACATAAACTTCCTCTTGGATAAATCCATTTAGGAAAGCACTTTTGACATTCATTTGGAATAACCTGAAATTTTTGTAACAAGCAAACGCAAGTAATAGACGAATAGCTTCTAAACTTGCTATAGGAGCGTAAGTCTCATCATAGTCTATTCCTTCTTCTTGCGTGTATCCCTTGGCCACGAGTCTTGCTTTATTCCGTACGACTTTTCCTTTTTCGTTCATCTTGTTTCTGAACACCCACTTGGCTCCAATAACAGTTTTACCTTTTGGTTTAGATGTCAATTCCCAGACATCGTTAATGTTGAACTGTCTGAGCTCTTCTTGCATAGCTTCGATCCAGCTTTCATCAGATAAAGCTTCTTCTATGCTTTTTGGTTCAATTTCAGAAATGAGAGCCACAGCACTAGATTCTTCATGTCTTTTGGATCTGGTGCGAATTCCTTCATTAATTTCGCCGATAATGAGATCTTTAGGATGACTGGATTTGTGTTTCCAGTTACTGATTGATTTTTCTGGATGATGATCTCCTTCTTTATTTGAATCTTCATGAATATCTTGACGCTGGTCTTCCAGAGTCTGAGATACTTTTTGAGTTGTATGCTTTGGAAGGTCTGGAGCAGGTTCAGACTCTTCATACTGAGACTGACTGGGTTCATCTTGCGTAGAGTCTTGAAATTTGACATTCATTGACTCCTCCACCGTCTGGCTCTTCTTGTTATAGACTCTGTAGGCTTTGCTTGATGTAGAATATCCAAGGAAGATGCCTTCATCTGATCTTTCTTCAAACTTACCAACTCGATCATTTGCATTTTTCAAAATAAAGCATTTGCAACCAAATACATGAAAGTATGAAACAATAGGCTTCTTACCTTTGAACAATTCATAGGGGGTTTTTTCAAGAATAGGTCTTAGGAAGACTCTATTTATAATATAGCATGCAGTTGAAACAGCTTCAGCCCAAAATCGTGAAGAAATTTTACTTTCAATTAAAAGTGTTCTAGCCATTTCTTGAAGAGATCTATTCTTTCTTTCCACAACTCCATTTTGCTCTGGAGTATACGGAGAGGAAAACATGTGATTAAAACCAGATTTATCACAGAATTTCGTAAAATCTTGATTTTCAAATTCACTTCCATGATCTGTTCTTATACTTGAAATAGCACATCCTTTTTCATTTTGAACCTTTTTAGCAAACTTCTCAAAGTACGAAAAGGTTTCTGACTTACTTGCAAGAAAATATACCCAGGTAAAGCGAGAGTAATCGTCTACAATTACTAGACAATATTTCTTACCTCCAATGCTCTGGGTTCTTGTTGGTCCGAAGAGATCCATATGAAGCAACTGTAGTACATGATTAGTAGATACATGATTTATTTGCTTAAATGAATTTCTTACCTGCTTTCCCAGAATGCATGGAGTGCATAAGTCAGACTTTTGGTATGGCAATTTAGGTAGACCTCGAACAAGCTGCTTTGAAGAGATTTTGGCTAATTGCTTCTTGTTGATATGGCCAAGTTTTCTGTGCCATAGAACTGCTTCATCTTGAATTGAGATTAAGCATTGTTCTTCATTTGGCTTTACATCAAGGAGGTAGATGTTTCCATGCCTTCGACCCATGAAAGACTGAGTCGAATCTTTACTAATTCCAGAACATATGCCTTCTTGAAAGGAGATCTTGAAACCGGTATCACACAATTGGCTAATGCTGAGAAGATTGTAATTGAGTCCTTCCACTAGAGAGACATTGCTTATTGTGAGATTTCCAATTTTCACAGTTCCGAATCCCACAATACTTCCTTTGCTATTTCCTCCAAATGAAACTTTTCCACCATTTACTTGAATAAGCTTTATGAAACAATTTGAGTCTCATGTCATGTGTCTTGAGCATCTGCTGTCAAGATACCACTTTACCTTCTTTTTGACAGAGACCTGCATTCAAAAGAGAGTCTCAAGCTTTCTTTGGTACCCAAATTTTCTTGGGTCCTTTGGTGTTAGTAGGATGAGCATTATTAGGCCATACTCTCTTAACAGGCTTCCAAACCATAGGACACTCTTTTTCAAAATGATCCTGACTGTTACACTTTGAACACCTTAAAGCATTTCGACCTACAGACTTTACAAAAACTTTCTTGAAATGATTTTTGTAAGCCTCTCTCGACGGTCTTTTCTTAATTCTTTCTTTTACTTTCGGAAAATCAATCAAAGGGATTGTTTCAGCTGTCATACCTAGACCCGACTTATTGAAGTAAGGTCTTTGGACTGAAAGAACTTTTTCAAGTTTTTCCGACCCTATTGAAAATTTCTTTGAAATATTTGATAAATCAGTTTTTAAGAAAGCATTTTCTTTTGAAAGTTTTTCTTCATTCTCTTTAAGAGTAGAAACATTCAAGTTTAAACTTTTCACTTTTTCTTCCAAAATGTTTTCCTTTTGTTTTAAAACTGAGTTTTCCTTTTTAAGTTCGGAAATCTTTTTGAGAGAAGTCTTAAGACTAAAGCATAATTCATCAATGTATTTAGAGACTTTGACAGGGATTTTATAATCACTTACCTCAAATTCACTGTCTGAGTCTGATCCAGAGTCTGAGTCTGATTGCGCCATCAGACACAGATTGGCATATTCCTCATCACTCTCTTCACACTCTGTATCGCTCTAAGTTTCGGCTTTAAGAGCTTTTCGAGATTTCTCAGCTTTTCCTCTTTTCTTTTTCAGAAGAGGACAGTTGGGTCTAATGTGTCCCTTCTTTTTACATTTGAAGCAAACTACATCTTTGTTTGGTTCCTCATCATCAACAGACTTGGTCTGCTGTCTCTGAAAACTTTGTTTCTTTGGGATGAACCTTCTGCCTTTTCTATTCAGTTTTCTGAATCTTCTTATCATGAGGGCGAGCTCCTCATCATCCATATCATCTTCAGAATCTGCATCATCAGAATCATCATTTGATTTTAGTGCAATAGATTTCTTACCTCTTGGATCTTCGTCTTCATTAATTCGTTCCACTTCGTAAGGCGAAGAGTTCCAATCAGCTCGTCTACAGATAATGGCATGATTCTTTGCGTCTCTCTTATTGAAGTCTTTATATGATTCCAATCCTTGGAGAGTCCACGCAGAAGCTTGTTCACCTTCATGGGATCAGAAATTTTTTGTCCTTGGTTCTCAAGACCATTGACAATGTCTGTAAAACGACTAAACATGTCAGTTATAGATTCTCCTGGTTTCATTTTGAAGGCCTCATATTGACCGAGGAGAATGTTAATTCGGTCTCCTTCACTCGATCTCGTCCCTTCATAGGTGATGTGTAATCTATCCCATACTTCTTTTGCTGTAACACAAGAAGATATTCTGTTATATTCAGTTGGAGATAAAGCACAATATAAAGAGTAAATTGCTTTTGCATCGAGTGCTTGTCTCTTGTTTATCTCTTCCTGAGCCATTCCACTGGTTTCAATAGTGTCTTTCCCTCTTTCAGAGATTGATGCAGCAGCAGGAGTGATTCCTCTTTCCACAACGTCCCATTCCAGAGGATCCTTTGATCGTAGGAAAGCTTTCATCTTGTTCTTCCGATGTTGTAATCCTTTCCATCGAAGTAGGGAGGTCTGGTATTGCTTTGCCCTTCCATCAGCCCCGGTGCTAGCATACTAGCCATGGATCTTTTACTCTGAAGTAAAACACTTCAAACAAAGTAAGAACCGGGCTCTGATACCAATTGATATTGCTAGTATGAGTACCTAGAGGGGGGGTGAATAGGTATATAAAAATTTTCTTGAAGATTGCACAATATTTAAACAGTTAGAGGATTTGCAACAGTTAAAATTCAATCGCAAGACTGAGTAAGGGAAAGAGAGAATTGAACACTCGGTTTATAGTGGTTCGGCTTGATTCAAGCCTACGTCCACTCTTCTGCACCGACAGCCAATTGGCTGGATTCCATTATGAACAAAGAGATGTTACAGTGTTGATCTTCCTTGATTTCTCGGTGTAGATGATCTACCACACTCACTCAAGGTATCACCAAGTACAACCACTTTCTGTTTATATAATTTCGCTCGAACTGTCTCGACTAACAATCAAGGTTCTTCAGACTCTAGAATTTCTCTATCGATCACACACTTAAAACCACTAGAACGTCTTCCTTTTATACTCCTTTATGCCATTATAGCCGTTGGCACTTACCAAAGGAATTCCTCCAATCTACCCGTTGGACGGAATCAATCAAGAAGATCATCCGAGCTATTTAAGGAATCTGATGATAGCCCATCAATCATGTTCGCCCATACAATCAGGATCTTGGTTTCCAAGAATAGAACATTCCAAGATTACTTCGTCGACCATCGGATCTCCAATCGATCTTAGATAAGAATTAAAGAATCCGAAATGATTATCCAACCAAGGAATCTATTCCAGAGGATAGGATCGAATCCTCAACCATATACCTCGGCTTTGGATTTCCTTCGTCACTGGATTAGAAAGACTGTCAGTGAGAATAGACTTAAGTCTTGAGTCTTGAGTCTTGAGTCTTGAGTCTCAAGTCTTGAGTCTTGAGTCTTGAGTCTTGAGAAAACAAAGTCTTCAGACTTTAAACTGTCGATCTCCGAACATCCAGACTTAGACTGAAAGAAACGTTTTGTCAGCTTCAAAATATTCTGGAAAGATTTCTCCAACAGTAATATAAACGGATGAGTTGTTTCTTTAGGTGGTGGTCATCGTCACCAATGTCTCCACCGCTAATAAAAAAACATAGATTCACCAACCACATTGTTGATTTTCTTCTGACCAGTGACCACCAAGCCTTTACCTAGGCATCTAACTCCAGATTTATTTCACAATAATGTCTGTTATTTTTTATCAGGGGTGATAGAAAGATATACGTGATGAGTCATTATACCTAAGCATTACCTTTTCTTTTTCCAGTAAGTTAGATTTCGGTTCTTGAAGTGTCGATAATCTTCAGATTTGGGCGATCAAAGCACCGCAGCTGAGATTTAGTACTAGAGATTCAATGATTTAGAACCTTAGCAAAGACTTAAACCATGAGGAAGTGAGAGAAGATGGGTTTCAATTCTGGAGTACGATAATCTAACCTTAGTTAAGGTCTTCACCAAACTTTAGTCAGTTCTTTGGGAAGCTAAAAACTTGTTAACAGACTACTCCAAGTCATCACTGGCCAAAGATAAAAATAAAGAAAGACCTGCTTGCTCGCTTCAATCAATACAAGAATAGTGGACTTATAAACAATGGTGTAATATAAACGGATGAGTTGTTTCTTTAGGTGGTGGTCATCGTCACCAATGTCTCCACCGCTAATCAAAAAACATAGATTCACCAACCACATTTTTGATTTTCTTCTGACCAGTGACCACCAAGCCTTTACCTAGGCATCTAACTCCAGATTTATTTCACAATAATGTCTGTTATTTTTTATCAGGGGTGATAGAAAGATATACGTGATGAGTCTTTATAACTGAGCATTACCTTTTCTTTTTCCAGTAAGTTAGATTTCGGTTCTTGAAGTGTCGATAATCTTCAGATTTGGGTGATCAAAACACCGCAGCTGAGATTTAGTACTAGACATTCAATGATTTAGAACCTT
This sequence comes from Eucalyptus melliodora, assembly GCA_004368105.4. NCBI lineage: Eukaryota > Viridiplantae > Streptophyta > Magnoliopsida > Myrtales > Myrtaceae > Eucalyptus > Eucalyptus melliodora. The sequence continues at coordinate 479,145 of CM023405.3, read as the reverse complement.
AACAAAGACTTAAACCATGAGGAAGTGAGAGAAGATGGGTTTCAATTCTGGAGTACGATAATCTAACCTTAGTTAAGGTCTTCACCAAACTTTAGTCAGTTCTTTGGGAAGCTAAAAACTTGTTAACAGACTACTCCAAGTCATCACTGGCCAAAAATAAAAATAAAGAAAGACCTGCTTGCTCGCCTCAATCAATACAAGAGTAGTGGACTTATAAACAATGGAGTAATATAAACGGACGAGTTGTTTCTTTAGGTGGTGGTCTTCGTCACCAATGTCTCCACCGCTAATCAAAAAACATAGATTCACCAACCACATTTTTGATTTTCTTCTGACCAGTGACCACCAAGCCTTTACCTAGGCATCTAACTCCAGATTTATTTCACAATAATGTCTGTTATTTTTTATCAGGGGTGATAGAAAGATATACGTGATGAGTCTTTATACCTGAGCATTACCTTTTCTTTTTCCAGTAAGTTAGATTTCGGTTCTTGAAGTGTCGATAATCTTCAGATTTGGGTGATCAAAACACCGCAGCTGAGATTTAGTACTAGAGATTCAATGATTTAGAACCTTAACAAAGACTTAAACCATGAGGAAGTGAGAGAAGATGGGTTTCAATTCTGGAGTACGATAATCTAACCTTAGTTAAGGTCTTCACCAAACTTTATTCAGTTCTTTGGGAAGCTAAAAACTTGTTAACAGACTACTCCAAGTCATCACTGGCCAAAAATAAAAATAAAGAAAGACCTGCTTGCTCGCCTCAATCAATACAAGAGTAGTGGACTTATAAACAATGGAGTAATATAAACGGATGAGTTGTTTCTTTAGGTGGTGGTCATCGTCACCAATGTCTCCATCGCTAATAAAAAAACATAGATTCACCAACCACATTGTTGATTTTCTTCTGACCGGTGACCACCAAGCCTTTACTTAGGCGTCTAACTCCCGATTTATTTCACAATAATGTCTGTTATTTTCTATCAGGGGTTATAGAAAGAAATATGTTATGAGTCTTTATACCTGAGCATTACCTTTTGTTTTTCCAGTAAGTCACGTTTCGGTTCTTGAAGTGTCGATGATCTTTAGATTTTGGTGATCGAAGCAGCACAGCTGAGATTTAGTACTAGAGATTCAACGATTTAGAAGCTTAACGAAGACTTAAACCACAAGGAAGATAGAGAAGATGGGTTTGTATTCTGGAGTTCGATAATCTAACCTTAGTTAAGGTCTTCACCAAACTTTAGTCAGTTCTTTGGGAACCTAAAAACTTGTTAACAGACTACTCCAAGTCATCACTGAACAAAAATAAAAATAAAGAAAGACCTGCTTGCTCGCCTCAATCAATACAAGAGTAGTGGACTTATAAACAATGGAGTAATATAAACGGATGAGTTGTTTCTTTAGGTGGTGATCATCGTCACCAATGTCTCCATCGCTAAAAAAAAAAACATAGATTCACCAACCACATTGTTGATTTTCTTCTGACCAGTGACCACCAAGCCTTTACTGTCACGCCCCGATCCTCGGGCACGTACACATCCTTCACACTTGGTCGATTTTATAATGCGATATCCCAGGACTATGTATCGCCGACCTTTTTATTTATTAAGCACATGCGGAAGCAATTAAAATCCCCAGACAATAAAACGATGGGATAGAAAAGCAGGGCCATATTTTTCATATTGAAACTTATAACCAAACTTTTATACAAAAGACAAATCACTTCATAACTATTCACATCAAAATGGAGATCTCAAAAGAAGATATGATCTCAATCCATCTAGGCCGTACTCAAGGCCCCTCTCGGGATTATCTTCTTCTTCCAAAAATGCTTCTCCTGAAGTTTCACCTCCGAGTTCTCCTTCTCAGACTCCTCCTCAGCTCCTCAGCGGGGTCCTGAAATGTTTTTCCCCAAACTGGGATGAGACTACGTCTCAGCGAGTTCTACCCCACTAAGCCCGATTAGTAAACTATTATACTATAGGCTGCCTATACACGCATAGGGCAGAAGACGTGCCTTGGCCTCATATCCCACCTACAAGTCAGTACAATACATAATAGGCACCCAAGCAATCATATCAGTGATTGAAGCATCGATCAAATCGACCTAGTCGATTAAATGCCAACAAGACCTCTCACGGTCATTTCTAATCAGTCAATCAATTCACAACATCAAATCAAATCAAATCAATGATCAATCGACCTAGTCGATTACATATCAGCCTGACCATTTCCCGGTCATTCAAGCTATTGCTATACAGTGTCAATTGATAAAACCAATTACTGAGCCACGTGCATTCTCGGAGGTAATGCATTAATTTACCGAGCCCACATGCCCTTTAAAATGCCATTTTGAATTAGCGAGCCCATGTGCATTCTCCGAGGCGATGCATCAAGTCACCGAGCCCACGTGTCTCTTCAAGATGCCAAATGTACTCATTGGGACCACGTGCATTCTCCGAGGTAATGCATCAAATTACCGAGCCCACGTGTCATTTTAGATGCCAAATGTACTCATTGGGACCACGTGCATTCTCCGAGGTAATGCATCAAATTACCGAGCCCACGTGTCCTTTTAGATGCCAAATGTACTCATTGGGACCACGTGCATTCTCCGAGGTAATGCCTCTTATTACCGAGCCCACGTGTCCTTTTAAATGCCACGCTTATTCACAGAGCCACATGCATTCTCCAAGGCGACATATTTCGTCACCAAGCCATGTGCATTCTCCGAGGTGATATATCTAATCATCAAGCCCCGTGCCTTTCATGATGATTCATGCCATTTCTAAAGTAATTATCCACAATTAAATCAATTCAGTACAATTTAAAGCTTAATTAAATAAACGAACTGTGCCACGACGATCAGCACGAGATTTTGGTCGTTGGCTATCTCAGCCTTAATTTCCGAAAAATAATTAATTAATTAATTAATTTCGAAAATTAATTATTAAATATTAAAAATTTCGTTTAGCTTAAAATAAGATCCAATTAAATAAATGAACTTCACCACAATCATCAGCTTAATATTCGGGTCACAGGCCATCCTAGTTGAATTTTCAGGAAATAAATAAATAAATAATTAATTTCGAAAATTAAATAATTAATATTAAAAATTCAATTTAGCTCAAAATAAAGCCCAATTAAATAAACGGACTTCCCCACAGTCATCCACATAATATTCCGGTTCCGGACCATCTCCCTTGAATTTTCGGAAAATAAATAATTATTTAATTTAATTCCGAAAATTAATATTTAAATGCCCAAAAATCTCACTTAGGCCCGAATCGCCAAATTGAAGCCCGATTAGGGATCGGAAAAGTCCCGAGATACTTCCAATAAATAGTAGACCACGTCTACTTGCTAATTGTACAATCAATTTATCTAAATTGCATCACAATTGACTAATAATTGCTAATTTATTCTAATCTAACAACCTAAACATAATTAATTAAAACTAAACCAACCTTAAGCATAATTAACCAACTAATCTTGGATTAGTGAGATTACTCACCAAATCGCGCGCAAATCGGATCAATCCGACGGGGGCGACGCGAGGAACAAATCTTCCCAAAGCACGGCTCGAGTTCGGGGCCCGGAAACGGCCCAAAACAGCCCACGAGTGAGCTGGAAACCCACTCGTTGGGTTCTGCCCTAGGCTGGCCGGCACCGATCCAACGGCCAAAATGGCGAGGGGAGGGCGGCCGAGAGCAAGGGGGACGTGGGGGAGGCTCGGCGGTGATCGGACGGGGTTGGGCGGTGGCCAGAGGTGGCCAGACGGAGGCTAGACAGAGGCGAACAGCAGCTGGGTCGCGGCTGGATCGCACGGCTTGGGCGCGCGGACGGGTGGCGGGGCGTGGGCGTGCGAACGGCGGTGCGGCGGCGGGACGGGCGGCGACGGTGCAGCGACGGCGAGCTGCAGCTTTCGTTCTTTAGCTCCTGGTTTTTGTTCGCATGAACAGGAGAGAAGAAAGAGGAAGAAAGTGGTCGCGTGAGGGGGGGAAAGAAGAAGAGAGAGAAGAGAGGGAAGAGAGAGGAGAGGATATGCATTGACTAGTCAAAGAAGAGAGAGAGAGAGAGTCGGTTGGGGGGGAAATCGCACGAAGGGGGAGGGAAAAAGGGATAGGAGAGAGAGAGAAAAGAAAGAAAAAGAAAGAAAAGAAAAGAGAGGGAGAGAGAGAGAGAAAAAAAGGAAAAAAAGAAAATGCATAATGCCTTTATGCAAATTTTCCTTTTCTCTTTTCCTTTTCCATTCTATTTTCTTTTTGGTCTTCAATTTTTCTTCCGATAATTTCTTTATTGAAATTTCGGACTCGTCAATAAATTGACGAACGATGAGACAAGGTCCTAAAGAGGAATTATGACACGCTTAAAATTCGATTCCCGAAATCGAGTTCAATTTCGTGGTTAAAAATCGATCAGACGTGATTTTAGCCCAATCCAACTAATTAGGTAGCTTTTAGGGATTTTACTGCAGATACATCCCTTAACGGCTTCACCTAATAGGTTAGTTAACTCGTGAGTGATTAGCTCAGAGAAAAAGGACCGTAAACACGTCGACGAAATGCCCATTTCACATTATTGAAAACAGGGTCGAATTTCAAGATGTCACAACTCTTCCCCTCTTATAAAAATTTCGTCCTCGAAATTTAAACCATTACACTTTATTCAAAAAGGCAGGGGTACAATTGTCTCATCAATTCTTCAGTCTCCCAAGTCGCTCCTTCAATGCCGTGGTGTTGCCAAACCACTTTGACCAAAGAGATCATCTTGGTACACAAACTCTACTCTTTCTGAACCAAGGACTGAATTGAGCTTCTCACATAAGACATTCTGTCATCCACATCTGATCTCTTTTTCTCGATTCCCTAATAAACCTTTGAACCTCAACGATTCAAAATTTCTGACAATTCTGAGCAATCTTTACTGTGACACTAATCTGACAACTGCAAACAGTGATTACTGAGCTGCTGAGCTGACATCATTATTCACTTTCTTTTCACCACTGAAATTCTGTACTCTCTGCTATACACTGCTTAAGAAAGAACCCTCTGAAAACTTTGCCAAATTTATAATCTCTGATCTAGATTCGAAATATAATTCATCTTCGGCACTCCATGTCGGTGAACTATCCGAGACACACACACTTTGGTATACCCACTCTGTGACAAGATAGGATCTCCAATTTCTGAAATCGAATTTATATTGGCGGTTAATTTCACTCCGACACGCTCTTAGTGTGACCTAGGCTACTAGGTAATGTTCAGAGCTTTTTAGGACAAATGACCCGTGGTCGATTTTCTTCGAGCCACAATGAACCCACTCGACCCATTGGTGACTCTCGATTGTCGTGAAAATCTCAAGGATTCAAATACGGACACAGGGTACCAAAACGATATAAACATCAAATTAGTACCAGTCGATGAGAATTTTCCAATTTAGTGGAGTCACCCACGATCGGTCATTCATCTCAGTCGAACCGATCTATCTCTGATTTCAAATCGATTTTATACTGTGCCGCAATGATCTCTAAAGATGAGCATGGTCGAGAAGTCAATCCCTGGTCGAATTCTCAAGTCTATTTGCTTTAAGGTCCTTAATAACTCACCCAGCTAGTCTAGTTATCTCATGAGTAGCCAACTCAGAGAAAAACACTGTAATCGTATCGATGAAATGCCCAATTTATCTAATCGAAATCAGAGCCGAAATCTGGATCAAACACTCAAAACAAAATATATTCGTACTGTACCAAAGTGGACCAACTCCATCTATCGATCAACCACTATTCTCAAATGGTATCAGTAATCCCATGAATCCTTAATAAGCCATATATTTCCATTTCCACTTGGGACTCTCGAATGATGCTAAAATCTTCCAGATTTGCATTACTGAACTTCCACTTACTGACACCTTTGACACTTGCAACTTGCTTGGTGATATCTACCTTCATATCGTTCTACCAATTTAGCTGACGTCGATTCTGACTTACTTGAAAACTGCAATACTATAGTGAACTTCTGACAAGATCTTTTCCTTGGGTGCTACACTATCAAGTGCACTCAATTCCTCATGAAACCCGAACATTCCATCCTCAGAAGTCTTAAAGTCAGACTCTTTCTTGCTACTATCATCTTATAAGATCTTCTGAACATCTTTGTCTGTCAACTAGGCGCTGATTCCAATTTGAACATTTGGCTCAATTTTGAGGATGGCTATAAAATTCAAAAGGTAGCCTACCTCAAATTTGAAAACCAAATTTCAAATTCTTTTCAAGTAAAGTCTATACTTTAGCCAGTCTCTGCACATTGGAAGACTCTCGGCTCAACACATTAATTACTTCTTTCATTCTCCCAAGATAATACCAGATAACATCATTATAGTTCTGCCAAAATTCTGATTCACGACACTGTTTCATGTTCAACTTGTTGGGTCTCAACTGGCGGGACGGTTATACAACAATCTTCTCATGTTGTATCAATATGTACCCCATCCTTTAAGCTCTAGAAATTATCCTCATACCTGTCAATGCCGATGAATTTCTCTTCTTCCTCAAGAGGTCAATCCCGCGATGATATTGATACTGAAAATTCTTTCACAAACCTTCTGTAGTAATCTGTCCAATCCCCACAACTTCTGATCTCTGACATTGATGTTGGTCTCGGTCCATTAACAACTGATTCGATCTTGGCTGGGTTCATGAAGATTCCTTTACCTGTAACCACACGACCATTCTTAGGGGCATCTCGTGATTCTCAACACTTAATGAACACCCTATAATGTCACTACACCACACGATCACCATTGATCTAGATATTCTTTGAACACTTGATTTGTCAAATCTATGACAACGGCTGGAGCGTTCGTCAAATCAAATGGCTTTACATTATTCTCATAAGGACAAAATCAAGTGCGAAATGCCGTCTTCAGTATAACCTCCTTCCTTGTTCTCAATTGACAATAACCTGTCCTCAAGTCGATCCTTGAAGGAATCCACACTCTTTATAACAAGTCGCTCAATTCGTCGATCTTTGACAATGAACACTTATCCTTGATCGTCACTTGATTGGGTCGACTATAGTTGATGCATAATTGCAATGAACCATCTTTCTTTCTCTTTTCACAAAACTGATGATCCCTAAAGTGATGCATTGATATGCATGAATTCCTCATTCATCAATCCTCACATCTGCACCATTGGTTCTATCAATTCAAACAACAACAACCGGTAAGAACTTTTAGAGAATAGTTATGTTCCGGATGTTAACTCGATCGTAATTCTATCTCTTTCTCTGGCAACGGTCTGACCACTTTTCTGGCAACACTTCCAAGAATTCTTGGACTACTGAGGAGTTCTCAATTTTTAATTCTTCACTCTGTCTTATCTAAGATCATTGCCCACTAATCTCGATAACTTCTATCTGACAACCAAGTTACCTCAAGTGACGAGATCAAAGAAGTCAAGGACCCTTCTCGACTCTTAATAAAACTTGGCACTTCTACCTGCTCCTGGAATAAACTGGGTTACTCCACTATAACAATTCATCACTACAAAATGCTCCAGAGCCAATTCTTTCCACACTTAATGATAGAGTTGTACACAAACAGCCAATCAAGTACAACTTTAGTCAATGGTTCTTTTCCTACAACCTTAACAAACAACTGAAATTCCACACTTGCAATCCCAACATTCTCTGGCACTATTTTGATAAAATCACCTCAAAACATTCTTTCATTGAATAAGGCATGGTTGGTTCCATTCCTGTTCCCTTTGCCATCTTGTTGGCGTTCTAACGGTAGTAACAGTGTTGGTGTTCTTCTTAAACCCCAACCGATAGTCCCTCACTTGATGGCTGTGCTCACTACCATCAAAGCATGTTCTAGTCATTCTCGAACATAGGATTAATCCATGCATTCCTTCCATACTTTCGGCACTCACCTAGTGAGTCTTCTACCTCCTGTCAAGTGCTAGCATGCACTATTTCTTATACCAGAGATCTATCTCAAAAAATTCCATAGTGCGTTCTATGGCACACTTCTTCTGACCTGTCCTATCAATGGTGACAGTAGTAACAGTTGTCGAGATTCCATCCACTTATGCAGATACCCCATAGTTCACTATTCGTACTGGAGACACTTATCATAATTTCCTGTCCTCAAAATACAGAATACTAATCCATACCATCTTCCATGTAACATATCTTCCACGGAACAACATATTCCATTTGTCTGAATACTGACTTGACTATGCCGCCCTTCCTATTGGGTGGAATAGAATACTTTTCTCTCGACCTTGATCTTTCCTCCGACCGATTTCCATTTCTGCCTGAACTGGATCTGTACCTTGACTTGGAAGCAATGGCTCGATCCCAGATCATATCCCCACTCTGGATCTCAACAGGTGTAGTAACAAAGGCGCTTGCAACACCAACGGCAGTAGTGATAGCAACAACAACAACGGCTTGATCCTGAGCTTACTGGCTCATCCAGTTCCCAAGGAACGCTAGCATCAGAACGATCCTATCGAACTTAGAATCATTCGATGCTGCTACACTAGTACCAACCTGCGGTGGTACTCTTACACTCAAGCTGGCCAGAGCCAACACTCTACCACAACCACCTCGGGTACTGACCTTTGTCAGTGCATTATCCTGAGTCACAGAGGACATTGTCCACTTACTAGGAGTTCTTAGCTCCGGCTCGCTCATGGTTCAGTCTTTACACTGCAACCCGTCTTCCAAATCCACACTAGATTAGAAGATGAGCGATCCGCACACAAAAAACAATTTTAGCACTCAGCTAACACAGACATGCACCGGCATGAATTTAAAGGCCTTTCCTACTAACTATCCCATGGTCAACGCTCCTTATCACTCCAATCTTCAACTTCGCTCTGATACCACTTATTCTGGATGTCACGCCCCGATCCTTGGGCACGCACACATCCTTCACACTTGGTCGATTTTATAATGCGATATCCCAGAACTATATATCGCCGACCCTTTCATTTATTAAGCACATGCGGAAGCAATTAAAATCCCCAGACAATAAAACGATGGGATAAAAAAGCAGGGCCATATTTTTCATATTGAAACTTATAACCAAACTTTTATACAAAACACAAATCACTTCATAACTATTCACATCAAAATGGAGATCTCAAAAGAAGATATGATCTCAATCCATCTAGGCCGTACTCAATGCCCCTCTCGGGATTATCTTCTTCTTCCAAAAATGCTTCTCCTGAAGTTTCACCTCCGAGTTCTCCTTCTCAGACTCCTCCTCAGCTCCTCAGCGGGGTCCTGAAATGTTTTTCCCCAAACTGGGATGAGACTACATCTCAATGAGTTCTACCCCACTAAGCCCGCTTAGTAAACTATTATACTATAGGCTGCCTATACACGCATAGGGCAGAAGACGTACCTTGGCCTCATATCCCACCTGCAAGTCAGTACAATACATAAAAGGCACCCAAGCAATCATATCAGTGATCGAAGCATCGATCAAATTGACCTAGTCGATTAAATGCCAACAAGACCACTCACGGTCATTTCTAATCAGTCAATCAATTCACGACATCAAATCAAATCAAATCAATGATCAATCGACCTAGTCAATTACATATCAGCTTGACCATTTCCCAGTCATTCAAGCTATTGCTATACAATGTCAATTGATAAAACCAATTACCGAGCCACGTGCATTCTCCGAGGTAATGCATTAATTTACCGAGCCCACGTGCCCTTTAAAATGCCATTTTGAATTAGCGAGCCCACGTGCATTCTCCGAGGCGATGCATCAAGTCACCGAGCCCACGTGTCTCTTCAAGATGCCAAATGTACTCATTGGGACCACGTGCATTCTCCGAGGTAATGCATCAAATTACCGAGCCCACGTGTCATTTTAGATGCCAAATGTACTCATTGGGACCACGTGTATTCTCCGAGGTAATGCATCAAATTACCGAGCCCACGTGTCCTTTTTGATGCCAAATGTACTCATTGGGACCACGTGCATTCTCCGAGGTAATGCATCAAATTACCGAGCCCACGTGTCCTTTTAGATGCCACACTTAATCACCGAGCCACATGCATTCTCCAAGGCGACATACTTCGTCACCGAGCCATGTGCATTCTCCGAGATGATATATCTAATCATCAAGCCACGCGCCTTTCATGATGATTCATGCCATTTCTAAAGTAATTATCCACAGTTAAATCAATTCAGTACAATTTAAAGCTTAATTAAATAAACAGACTGCACCACGACGATCAGCACGAGATTTCGGTCGTCGGCCATCTCAAACTTAATTTCTGAAAAATAAATAATTAATTAATTAATTTCGAAAATTAATTATTAAATATTAAAAAATCCGTTTAGCTCAAAATAAGATCCAATCAAATAAACGGACTTCACCACAATCATCAGCTTAATATTCTGGTCACGGGCTATCCTAGTTGAATTTTTCAGGAAATAAATAATTAATTAATTAATTTCATAAATTAAATAATTAATATTAAAAATTCAATTTAGCTCAAAATAAAGCCCAATTAAATAAATAGACTTCGCCACAGTCATCCACATAATATTCCGGTTCCGGACCATCTCCCTTGAATTTTCGGAAAATAAATAATTATTTAATTTAATTCCGAAAATTAATATTTAAATGCCCAAAAATCTCGCTTAGGCCCGAATCGCCAAATTGAAGCCCAATTAGGGGTCGGAAAATTCCCGAGATACTTCCAATAAATAGTAGACCACGTCTACTTGCTAATTGTACAATCAATTTATCTAAATTGCATCACAATTGACTAATAATTGCTAATTTATTCTAATCTAACAACCTAAACATAATTAATTAAAACTAAACCAACCTTAAGCATAATTAACCAACTAATCCTGGATTAGTGAGATTACTCACCAAATCGCGCGCAAATCGGATCAATCCGGCGGGGGCGACGCGAGGAACAAATCTTCCCAAAGCACGGCTCGAGTTCGGGGCCCGGAAACGGCCCAAAACAGCCCACGAGTGAGCTGGAAACCCACTCGTTGGGTTCTGCCCTAGGCTGGCCGGCGCCGATCCAACGGCCAAAATGGCGAGGGGAGGGCGGCCGAGAGCAAGGGGGACGTGGGGGAGGCTCGGCGGTGATCGGACGGGGTTGGGCGGTGGCCAGAGGTGGCCAGACGGAGGCTAGACAGAGGCGAACAGCAGCTGGGTCGCGGCTGGATCGCACGGCTTGGGCGCGCGGACGGGCGGCGGGGCGCGGGCGTGCGAACGGCGGTGCGGCGGCGGAACGGGCGGCGCTGGAGCAGCGACGGCGAGCTGCAGCTTTCGTTCTTCAGCTCCTGGTTTTTGTTCGCACGAACAGGAGAGAAGAAAGAGGAAGAAAGCGGTCGCGTGAGGGGGGGAAAGAAGAAGAGAGAGAAGAGAGGGAAGAGAGAGGAGAGGATATGCATTGACTAGTCAAAGAAGAGAGAGAGAGAGAGTCGGTTGGGGGGGAAATCGCACGAAGGGGGAGGGAAAAAGGGATAGGAGAGAGAGAGAAAAGAAAGAAAAAGAAAGAAAAGAAAAGAGAGGGAGAGAGAGAGAGAAAAAAAGGAAAAAAAGAAAATGCATAATGCCTTTATGCAAATTTTCCTTTTCTCTTTTCCTTTTCCATTCTATTTTCTTTTTGGTCTTCAATTTTTCTTCCGATAATTTCTTTATTGAAATTTCGGACTCGTCAATAAATTGACGAACGATGAGACAAGGTCCTAAAAAGGAATTATGACGCGCTTAAAATTCGATTTCCGAAATCGAGTTCAATTTCGTGGTTAAAAATCGATTAGACGTGATTTTAGCCCAATCCAACTAATTAGGTAGCTTTTAGGGATTTTACTGCAGATACATCCCTTAACGGCTTCACCTAATAGACTAGTTAACTCGTGAGTGATCAGCTTAGAGAAAAAGGACCGTAAACACGTCGACGAAATGCCCATTTCACTTTATCGAAAACAGGGTCGAATTTCAAGATGTCACATTTACCTAGGCATCTAACTCCAGATTTATTTCACAATAATGTCTGTTATTTTTTATCAGGGGTGATAGAAAGATATATGTGATGAGTCTTTATACCTGAGCATTACCTTTTCTTTTTCCAGTAAGTTAGATTTCGGTTCTTGAAGTGTCGATAATCTTCAGATTTGGGTGATCAAAACACCGCAACTGAGATTTAGTACTAGAGATTCAATGATTTAGAACCTTAACAAAGCCTTAAACCATGAGGGAGTGAGAGAAGATGGGTTTGAATTCTGGAGCACGATAATCTAACCTTAGTTAAGGTCTTCACCAAACTTTAGTCAGTTCTTTGGGAAGCTAAAAACTTGCTAACAGACTACTCCAAGTCATCACTGGCCAAAGATAAAAATAAAGAAAGACCTGCTTGCTCGCCTCAATCAATACAAGAATAGTGGACTTATAAACAATGGAGTAATACAAATGGATGAGTTGTTTCTTTAGGTGGTGGTCATCGTCACTAATGTCTCCACGGCTAATGAAAACACACAGATTCACCGACCACATTATTGATTTATATATTGAATTGCAAATTTTGGCAATGCTCTACTTAGAATGTTGAAACCATTTGAACAAGCAGTCAAGAAACAGTGTCCTAGACTTCCCCAGCGGGAGTTGAAGGTGAGCTGGATCGACAGAAGATAGCACCTAACTTTCATTGAAGGACTGCGCAGCTTGGATCATGTGCATCACGAATGTCGATGGAGTGGCTTGCACGCGAGCACCTAACCTGTGCCGTGGATGTGATGGGTGGCTCCGGTTTCTTATCTTCCCTTCATTGGAAACATCTTCTTATCTATTGAGTAAGAAATAGGACTCTTCCAACTTTCTCCCTTAATTTGCTACAGTCATATTGGTGTTATATTATATCGAAAATCATAATAAAAGAACAATAGTATAGGATATTAGGTCCTGTTTGGAGTGACTTTTAACTTTCTATATAATTTTCACAGTTTGACTTTTTTTTTTGCATCCGTAACCCTAGACTTATAACATTTATAAGTCACAGTGAAAATGTAAATATTATTTTGAATTTTGTTTAAGTAGAAGTGAACAAACCCTTAATTATTCATCAACCCGTCTTAGCTCGACTTTATCAGTGTTGAGAAAACTCCTATCAAGTTTTGAAGTTGACAAAACTTTCATTCTCTTATTATGACTCTCACCGTGACATCTTGAAAGTTCGACCATGTTTCGATAATATGAAATGGGCTTTTCATTGATGCACCTATGGTCCTTTTTCTCTGAATTGATCACTCATGAGTTAATTAATTTATCAGGTGAAGCTGATAAGGGATATAAACACGACAGACTTGAGAATTCGATCAGAAATCAATTGCTCGACCATGATAATCGGGAAGGGTCAATACGGCACCACTATAATCGATTAGTGATCGGATATAGGTTGATTTGACGAAAGCATATAATTGAATTGTGAGTGATTCCACTTGATTGCAAAATTCGCGTCGAACAGCACCAACTTGGTTTTCTGTCGATTTTGTACTCAATAATCGTAATTGAAAGTCTGAGATGTTTACAACAACGGAGCGTCGCCGATGAGTCGATGATGCACAAACATAGATCGAAAATTATTGAGCACGGGTCAAACGCGATAAAATCCCTAAAACCTACCCGGTAGGTTGGGTCGCATTAAAATCATGTCCGGTTGATTTTAACCACGACATTGAACTCGGTTTCGGAAATTGAACGTTTGAGCGTGTCACAATTTATTTTTAGGACCTCATCTTATCTTTTGAAGAAATTTCCGTCGAGACCGGAAAATTGCGGAAAAATCGAATTTGGCAAAATTAAATAGGAGGAAATTCGAATGGGCAGTTTTCATTAGTTATTTGGCCACCTAAATGAATTAGTTTGTGGAAAATTAAAGACAAATTCGTATGGGCTGAATTAGAGGAATTTTGGGCTACCAAATTGAAGTAATTTGTGAAGAAATTGTGGAAATTCGTAGGGGCTGCTCCCTTGGGATTTTTGGCCTTCAAATTGAATTGTTTTGTGAAGATTTGAGGGAAAAATGCTCATTGGAGGGTCCTTGGACTTTGGAGGGCAGAAGACTTTAGGGGCTTATGCACTCAAGTGAAAGATATTTGTGCATGGCTCCCTATTGGCCAAAGCTTGCACTTCCATGGCCCTTGTCCCTCCCTTCTTCCTTGTGTGACAACCCCCCAGCAGAACCCCCTACTCTTCTTCTTCTTCCTCACTTCTTCTTATTCACTTCATCTTCTTCATTTCCATTTCCTTGCTACAAAACAGAACCAACCAGCCACCAGCCACTTGCATTGCCTAGCCAATCATGCTAGAATCACCTAGCCATAGCCACCAACCAGCCTCATCGCCTCACGCCATCCCCGATCCCATGGGTCTAGCCTCGCGATCAGCTCACCAACCCCACTTGGCCGCCTATAGCCTGCTTGATCACTAGTCCCCGTCGTTGCCACCCGCCGCCTAGCCGGCCTTGCTCGTCCAACCGCCTGTCCCCGCGCTATCAATTGAGCCCAATCGTGTGTCAGCCAGCTTCCAGCATAATCAAAATTCAGCCTTAGCTGAGACTTGGTTGGCTATTTTCAGCCTCTTCGAGCATCCGTTGGAGTTACCGTAGGCACGGGATCTCGCCGTGAACCCATTACCTTGCTAATTTGGTGAGTTAACGCCCTAATCTTGGATTAGGAAGTTAATTGCACTTAGTAGGCGGATTAGTGTTAATTATGGATTAGTGTTAATCCTTAGTTAGATGAACTAGTAGTTAAGTTAGTTAGTTAGGTGGTTAGTTAGGTTATTTAGTTATCTTAATTAGATTAAGGTAGTTAGCTTTGTTGGATTAGTTTAGTTAGCTCAATTAGGTTAGTTCAGTTAGCTTAATTAAATTAATTAAGTGAATTAGTTTAAATAAATTGCAATTTATTGGATTAATTGCAATTTATTTTATAATTATAATTAGCGTAAATTGTACCGAGATAGCTGGTTATTGGAATTGTATGCTGATCGTCGTGGATATGCTTATATGTGAAATTGATTGTTTAATTGTTCAATTGAGTGCTTGATTGTCGGTTTGGACTATTATTGGAAAAAGTGTTTTATGTACTATATAACATTGTGGAAATTTGAAATGGCTGAGTATCACATTTTATGGTTCAATTTAAAGGTGTGATCATGCACGATTATTTTACCGAGAATTTCTAATACGAGGAAAATTGGCCAAGTCCATTATTTGAAAATGAAGTATTTGAGTGCAAAGCACAATGTTCTTGGCCAAGTATGGATGTGCGTGTGGTCATTATCGGAACCAGGCTTGATGCGTTCACATGGGACAATGCTTGATTAAGTTCAGATGCCCTTGACAACGGATGCCAGTCATAGTGGAGGCTGGGCTGATGCTCCTTCAAGAATGATGTATAGATGTAGACGTTGCCATGCTCGACAAAGCGGGATGACGCCTGGTTATGCCAGATGACCGTCGATTGTTGAGTTGGCTGTGGCTGCTAGGTCGTAAATAATTGGGACATGCTTGAGTGATTGAGATAGCCATGCCTGATTATGGGACAAAATTGTGTGGCACGAAATGGGATGTGTCATAATGGTTTGGCCTTATAATCGGAACCCCTGTGATTGTTTGAAAGACAAATTGATGTGTTCCAGTTATGAAATATGTCTACTATATGCTTATGATATATGTGATGAGCTAATGTGTAGGGAGGTACTGAGGCGAGCTAAGTCCTATGTGGTGCATGTTTAGGACGCCTTTAAGTGAATTTTCCTCCTAATCGGGGTTTAGGGTGTTGACTCGCTAAGATTTTATCTCACCCCCTCATGGTTAAATATTTTCAAGTCCATAGTATGGAGGTACCATATGGTGTCGTGAAGGATCTTGAGCCAGAGTTGGAGGGCTCCAAGGTGTAGGTTATATGGTAGTTTCTTTTTAGGTCAGACTTATGTGTATAGACTTGTAGGTTTAACCTGATATGTATATGAAGTGTGTTTTGTGAAAAAATAAGGCATCGGTATGTTTTTAGACTATCCCAGATGAGTTGTCAGGGTGTTTATTTAATTTACTTCTACATGTGCATAAAACAAATGGGTCGGTGACGCATCTTGGGAACGTCACAATTTTAGTCGACCGTCAAGGGATGTTTGTATGCTCGAGCTTCAGAACTGGTTAGTGTCTTGAGTGATGAGGTGCGATAGGTCATGAGATAGTTGGTAGGAAATGCCTTTTTCTTTATGCAAATGCTTGTGACTGATTGATTGATTGTTTCGTGTGAGTCGCTCAGTTTTTTAATTCTGTGTGGAATTACAAAGCAGGTTTTTTTAAAGAGTTTACAGTATGAGTGATCTAGAGTAGAGGACTCCTCGGAAGAGGCCTGTTGCGTCCATCACACGGGGTAGGATGCCGACTAGGTCGGTACCTGCGGAAGAGCGCCGGCTCAGGCCAGCGTGAGAGAAAGAGTAACGCTGTAGGCTGATATTGGTGTAGCAGCACCCGGCGATCCTAGAATAGACGGGATCATTTAGGAGCTCGAATCAAGCTACCGCTACCGTCACCGCCACTACTGCCGTTGCCGCACCTGTCGAAGTCCAGCTTGGTAATGTAATAAGGGAGTGACCAATGCACAAGTTAATAGAACAGTTTCTGAAGCTGAACCCGTTTGTTAGACAGGGGTTGCCGAGGATATTTGGCAATAGTAGTGGATATGACAATTGAGGAGCTAAAGATGGAGGACATTGCCGTGGTACGGGTGTTTTCGGATGTGTTTCCTAAGGAATTACCTAGTTTGCCCCTAGAAAGGGAGATCGAGTTCGTAATTGAGTTAGCCCCCGAACGGGGCCAATCTCTAAGGTTCCTTACCGTATGGCATTATTGAAGTTGAAGGAATTGAAGGTGCAGATGCAGGAGTTGTTGGACAAAGGATTTATACGTCCTAGTGCATTACCTTGGGGAGCACCAGTTCTATTCGTGCGGAAGAAAGATGGTTCGTTGCATCTTTGCATCAACTATTGACAACTCAACCAAGTGACGATCAAGAATAAGTGCCTGCTACTGAGAATTGACAACTTGTTTTACTAGTTGCAGGGAGCATCAATACTTTCCAAGATCAACCTGAGGACAGGGTACCATCAGTTGAGCATTTGGAAGGAGGACATACCAAAGACTGCGTTTTGTACGCATTACGGCCATTATGAATTCACCGTAATGTCATTTGGTTTGACCAACGCCCCAATTGCTTTTATTGATCTGATGAATCACGTATTCAAGGAGTATCTAGATCACTTCGTGATAGTGTTTATTGATGACATCCTGGTGTACTCAAGAAGTCTAGTGGAGCACGAAGGACATTTACGGACAATGCTTTAGACTCTATGAAATCATGGACTGTACGCCAAGTTTAGTAAGTGCAAGTTTTAGCTGTGATCAATTGGCCAAGACTGACGTCAGTGACAGAAATCAGAAGTTTCTTGAGATTGGCAGGCTATTATAGGCGATTCATAGAAAGGTTTTCTGCAATAGCCATACCTTTGACTCAATTACTGAAGAAGGAAGAGAAGTTCATATGGACGGATAAGTGCGAGCATAGTTTTCAAGACCTTAAGCAAGAGTTGACTACCACACTAGTGCTAACTATTTCGTTTAGTCTTGGAGTATACGAGATCTTTAGTGATGCGCCATACAGAGGACTTGGTTGCATTTTAATGCAGCATGGTAGAGCCGTTGCATACGCATCCCGTCAGTTGAGACCTCATGAGTTGAATTACCCAACACATGACTTAACACTCATAGTAATTATCTTCGCTCTGAAGATTAGGAGACATTACTTATGCGGAGAAATGTTCTAGATCTTTACCGACCACTAGAGCTTATAGTATTTATTCTCTCAGAAGGAGTTGAACATGAGATAACGTCGTTGGCTGGAATTTCTTGAGGACTATGACTGCGACATCTTGTATCATCCCAGAAAAGCTAACAAGGTCGCAGATGCATTGAGTCGGAAGTCATCGATTGCACAAATGATGGTTTAGGAGTGGATCCTATTCAAAAGAGCTTAAGATTCGATTTTCAAATTTGAGGTAGGCCACCTTTCAAGTCTTATGACGACCCTCAGAATTGAACCGGAAGTGTAGATTAGAATTATGACTCTGCAGTTGACAGACCCAGAGATCCAGAAAATTCTATAGGAAGATATGGAGAACAAGAAGGTGGACTTTCAAGTTATCGAGGACAGAACACTAAGATTTCATGGACGATTGTGTGTACCTGACGATGCAGAGCTTAAGGAGGAGATCTTGTTGGAAGCTCATTGTAGCAGTTACAACATTCATCCAGGCAGTACGAAGATGTAGTAGAACCTGTGTCAACACTATCGGTGCACTGATATAAAGGCGAATATTGCCAGACATGTCACCAAGTGTCTGATGTGCCAATAAGTGAAAGCACCGCATTGCAAGTCGAGAGGACTCTTACAACCTCTTGAGATTCCTGAGTGAAAATGGGAACATATCACAATAGATTTTGTGATGGGATTACCAAGAAGTCAGAGAGGTAATGATTCCATATAGGCTGTAATCAACAGATTGACAAAGTTTGCTCACTTCATCACCATACAAAAGGATTTCGTATTAGACAAATATGTTGAATTGTACATGCGTCAGATAGTTTGTCTTCATGGAGTACCAATGACGATCACGTCAGATCGAGACCCGAAGTTTACGGTAACTTTTTGGAAGAGTTTACAAACTACCTTGAGAACGAGGCTGCAGTATAGTGTGGCCTATCATCTGCAGAAGAATGGCCAGTTTGAGAAGACGATTCAACCCTTGAAGACATGATGCGAGCTTGCATGTTAGACTTCAAAGAAGTTAGGAGGAACAGCTTCATCTAGTTGAGTTTGCCTACAACAGTAGCTATCAGTATAGCATTCAGATGGCATTGTTTCGAGTGTTGTATGGCAAAGCTTACAGAACTCCAATTTGTTGGAATGAAGTCAGAGAGCGTTAGATCACCGGCCCTAAGTTGGTTTAGCAGTCAGTTGACGCCATCAAGGTCATTCGAGAAAGACTTAAGACCACTCAGAGTCGCTAGAAAAGTTATGTAGATAAACTGTGAAGATCATTGAAATTCTAAGTTGGTGAATACGTCTTTCTTAAAGTGTCACCAATGAGGGGTACTTTATGCTTCGACAAGAAAGGGAAGCTGAATCCGAGGTACGTCGGTCCCTTTGAAATTCTGGAACGAATTAAGACTTTGGCATATCATCTTGCGTTGCCACCGAGACTTGCACAAGTGCATGATGTCTTCCATGTGTCAATATTAAGGAAGTATGAACCTGACCTGACCCACGTGCTGAATTTTGAAGGATTAGGCATGAATGAGAGAGTGCCATATGTTGAGTGACCGGTTTAGATCATAGATTGAAAGGAGCAAGTTTTGCATAACAAGACGATCTCTTTGGTCAAAGTGGTCTGGCAACACCATGGAATATAAGGAGCTACGTGGGAAAGTGGAAAATCGATGAGACGTCAATACCCCCACCTTTTTGAAGAAGAATTGTAATAATTTAAATTTCGATGATGAAATATTTATAAGAGGGAAAGAATTGTGACATCTTGAAAATCCAATCCTGTCTCAATAATATGAAATGGGCTTTTCCTCGAAGCACCTATGGTCCTTTTTCTCTAAGCTAATCACTCACGAGTTAACTAATCTATCAGGTGAAGCCGTTAAGGGATATAAACATGACAGACTTGAGAATTCGATTAAAAATCGACTACGTAATTGAATTGGGGGTGATTCCTCCTGATTGCAAAATTCGCATCGAACGACACTAACCCGATTTTTTGTCGATTATGTACTCGGTACTTGTAATTGAAACATTGAGATTTTTAAGACAACCAAGCGT
This sequence comes from Eucalyptus melliodora, assembly GCA_004368105.4. Taxonomy (NCBI): domain Eukaryota; kingdom Viridiplantae; phylum Streptophyta; class Magnoliopsida; order Myrtales; family Myrtaceae; genus Eucalyptus; species Eucalyptus melliodora. The sequence continues at coordinate 459,183 of CM023405.3, read as the reverse complement.
CGTCGACGAGTCAATGATACACAAACGTGGATTGAAAATTATCGACCACAGGTCAAACGCGATAAAATCCCTAAAAGCGAGCTCGTAGGTTGGGCCGCGCTAAAATCACATCCGATTGATTTTATCAACATAATTGAAGTCGGTTTTGAGAATCGAACATTCAAGCGTGTTACGATTTATTTTTAGGACCTCGTCTCATCTTTTGAAGAAATTTCCGTTGAGCCAAGAAAATTGCGGAAAAATCATATTCAACAAAATGAAATAGGAGGAAATTTGGATGGACAGCTTTGCTTGGTTATTTGGCCATCTAAAATTAAATAGGAGGAAATTGGTTTAGGAGTGGATCCTATTCAAAAGAGCTTAAGATTCGATTTTCAAATTTGAGGTAGGCCACCTTTCAAGTCTCATGACGACCCTCACAATTGAACCGGAAGTGTAGATTAGAATTATGACACTGCAGTTGACAGACCCAGAGATCCAGAAAATTCTGTAGGAAGATATGGAGAAATAGAAGGTGGACTTTCAAGTTATCGAGGATAGAACACTAAGATTTCATGGACGATTGTGTGTACCTGACGATGCAGAGCTTAAGGAGGAGATCTTGTTGGAAGCTCATTGTAGTAATTACAACATTCATCCAGGCAGTACGAAGATGTAGTAGAACCTGTGTCAACACTATCGGTGGACCGATATAAAGGCGAATATTGCCAGACATGTCACCAAGTGTCTGATGTGCCAATAAGTGAAAGCACCGCATTGCAAGTCGAGAGGACTCTTACAACCTCTTGAGATTCCTGAGTGAAAATGGGAACATATCACAATAGATTTTGTGATGGGATTACCAAGAAGTCAGAGAGGTAATGATTCCATATAGGCTGTAATCAACAGATTGACAAAGTTTGCTCACTTCATCACCATACAAAAGGATTTCGTATTAGACAAATATGTTGAATTGTACATGCGTCAGATAGTTTGTCTTCATGGAGTACCAATGACGATCACGTCAGATCGAGACCCGAAGTTTACGGTAACTTTTTGTAAGAGTTTACAAACTACCTTGAGAACGAGGCTGCAGTATAGTGTGGCCTATCATCTGCAGATGAATGGCCAGTCTGAGAAGACGATTCAACCCTCGAAGACATGATGCGAGCTTGCATGTTAGACTTCAAAGAAGTTAGGAGGAATAGCTTCATCTAGTTGAGTTTGCCTACAACAGTAGCTATCAGTATAGCATTCAGATGGCATTGTTTCGAGTGTTGTATGGCAGAGCTTACAGAACTCCAATTTGTTGGGATGAAGTCAGAGAGCGTTAGATCACCGGCCCTGAGTTGGTTTAGTAGTCAGTTGACGCCATCAAGGTCATTCGTGAAAGACTTAAGACCACTCAGAGTCGCTAGAAAAGTTATGTAGATAAATTGCGAAGATCATTGAAATTCTAAGTTGGTGAATACGTCTTTCTTAAAGTGTCACCAATGAGGGGTACTTTATGCTTCGACAAGAAAGGCAAGCTGAGTCCGAGGTACGTCGGTCCCTTTAAAATTCTGGAACGAATTAGGACTTTGGCATATCATCTTGCGTTGCCACCGAGACTTGCACAAGTGCATGATGTCTTCCATGTGTCAATATTAAGGAAGTATGAACCTGACCTGACCCACGTGCTGAATTTTGAAGGATTAGGCATGAATGAGAGAGTGCCATATGTTGAGTGACCGGTTTAGATCATAGATTGAAAGGAGCAAGTTTTGCATAACAAGACGATCTCTTTGGTCAAAGTGGTCTAGCAACACCATGGAATATAAGGAGCTACGTGGGAAAGTGGAGAATCGATGAGACGTCAATACCCCCACCTTTTTGAAGAAGAATTGTAATAATTTAAATTTCGATGATGAAATATTTATAAGAGGGAAAGAATTGTGACATCTTGAAAATCCAATCCTCTCTCAATAATATGAAATGGGCTTTTCCTCGAAGCACCTATGGTCCTTTTTCTCTGAGCTGATCACTCACGAGTTAACTCATCCATCAGGTGAAGCCGATAAGGGATATAAACATGACAGACTTGAGAATTCGATTAAAAATCGACTACGTAATTGAATTGTGGGTGATTCCTCCTGATTGCAAAATTCGCATCGAACGACACTAACCCGATTTTTTGTCGATTATGTACTCGGTACTTGTAATTGAAACATTGAGATTTTTAAGACAACCAAGCGTCGTCGACGAGTCAATGATACACAAACGTGGATTGAAAATTATCGACCACAGGTCAAACGCGATAAAATCCCTAAAAGCGAGCTCGTAGGTTGGGTCGCGCTAAAATCACATCCGATTGATTTTATCAACATAATTGAAGTCGGTTTTGAGAATCGAACATTCAAGCGTGTTACGATTTATTTTTAGGACCTCGTCTCATCTTTTGAAGAAATTTCCGTTGAGCCAAGAAAATTGCGGAAAAATCATATTCAACAAAATGAAATAGGAGGAAATTTGGATGGACAGCTTTGCTTGGTTATTTGGCCATCTAAAATTAAATAGGAGCAAATTGGTTTAGGAGTGGATCCTATTCAAAAGAGCTTAAGATTCGATTTTCAAATTTAAGGTAGGCCACCTTTCAAGTCTCATGACGACCCTCACAATTGAACCGGAAGTGTAGATTAGAATTATGACACTGCAGTTGACAGACCCAGAGATCCAGAAAATTCTGTAGGAAGATTTGGAGAAATAGAAGGTGGACTTTCAAGTTATCGAGGACAGAACACTAAGATTTCATGGACGATTGTGTGTACCTGACGATGCAGAGCTTAAGGAGGAGATCTTGTTGGAAGCTCATTGTAGCAGTTACAACATTCATCCAGGCAGTACGAAGATGTAGTAGAACCTGTGTCAACACTATCGGTGGACCGATATAAAGGCGAATATTGCCAGACATGTCACCAAGTGTCTGATGTGCCAATAAGTGAAAGCACCGCATTGCAAGTCGAGAGGACTCTTACAACCTCTTGAGATTCCTGAGTGAAAATGGGAACATATCACAATAGATTTTGTGATGGGATTACCAAGAAGTCAGAGAGGTAATGATTCCATATAGGCTGTAATCAACAGATTAACAAAGTTTGCTCACTTCATCACCATACAAAAGGATTTCGTATTAGACAAATATGTTGAATTGTACATGCGTCAGATAGTTTGTCTTCATGGAGTACCAATGACGATCACGTCAGATCGAGACCCGAAGTTTACGGTAACTTTTTGGAAGAGTTTACAAACTACCTTGAGAACGAGGCTGCAGTATAGTGTGGCCTATCATCTGCAGATGAATGGCCAGTCTGAGAAGACGATTCAACCCTCGAAGACATGATGCGAGCTTGCATGTTAGACTTCAAAGAAGTTAGGAGGAACAGCTTCATCTAGTTGAGTTTGCCTACAACAGTAGCTATCGGTATAGCATTCGAGATGGCATTGTTTCGAGTGTTGTATGGCAGAGCTTACAGAACTCCAATTTGTTGGGATGAAGTCAAAGAGCGTTAGATCACCGGCCCTGAGTTGGTTTAGCAGTCAGTTGACGCCATCAAGGTCATTTGAGAAAGACTTAAGACCACTCAGAGTCGCTAGAAAAGTTATGTAGATAAATTGCGAAGATCATTGAAATTCTAAGTTGGTGAATACGTCTTTCTTAAAGTGTCACCAATGAGGGGTACTTTATGCTTCGACAAGAAAGGCAAGCTGAGTCCGAGGTACGTCGGTCCCTTTAAAATTCTGGAACGAATTAGGACTTTGGCATATCATCTTGCGTTGCCACCGAGACTTGCACAAGTGCATGATGTCTTCCATGTGTCAATATTAAGGAAGTATGAACCTGACCTGACCCACGTGCTGAATTTTGAAGGATTAGGCATGAATGAGAGAGTGCCATATGTTGAGTGACCGGTTTAGATCATAGATTGAAAGGAGCAAGTTTTGCATAACAAGACGATCTCTTTGGTCAAAGTGGTCTAGCAACACCATGGAATATAAGGAGCTACGTGGGAAAGTGGAGAATCGATGAGACGTCAATACCCCCACCTTTTTGAAGAAGAATTGTAATAATTTAAATTTCGATGATGAAATATTTATAAGAGGGAAAGAATTGTGACATCTTGAAAATCCAATCCTGTCTCAATAATATGAAATGGGCTTTTCCTCGAAGCACCTATGGTCCTTTTTCTCTGAGCTGATCACTCACGAGTTAACTCATCCATCAGGTGAAGCCGATAAGGGATATAAACATGACAGACTTGAGAATTCGATTAAAAATCGACTACGTAATTGAATTGTGGGTGATTCCTCCTGATTGCAAAATTCGCATCGAACGACACTAACCCGATTTTTTGTCGATTATGTACTCGGTACTTGTAATTGAAACATTGAGATTTTTAAGACAACCAAGCGTCGTCGACGAGTCAATGATACACAAACGTGGATTGAAAATTATCGACCACAGGTCAAATGGGATAAAATCCCTAAAAGCTAGCTCGTAGGTTGGGTCGCGCTAAAATCACATCCGATTGATTTTTTCAACATAATTGAAGTCGGTTTTGAGAATCGAACATTCAAGCGTGTTACGATTTATTTTTAGGACCTCGCCTCATCTTTTGAAGAAATTTCCGTTGAGCCAAGAAAATTGCGGAAAAATCATATTCAATAAAATTAAATAGGAGGAAATTTGGATGGACAGCTTTGCTTGGTTATTTGGCCATCTAAAAGAATTAGTTCGTGGAGAATTGAAAAGAAATTCGTATGGGCTGAATTAGAGGAATTTGGATTGCCAAATTGAAGTGATGGGATCTTACCGTCTTCGCACCGCTGTCGCCGTGAACTCATTGCCTCACTAATCCGATGAGTTAACGCCCTAATTTTGGATTAGGAAGTTAATTGCACTTAGTAGGTGGATTAGTGTTAATTGAGGATTAGTTAGTCTTAGTTAGATGAACTAGTAGTTAAGTTAGTTAGTTAGGCCAACTAGTTAGTTAGGTGGTTAGTTAGGTAATTTAGTTAGCTTAATTAGATTAAGGTAGTTAGCTTAGTTGGCTTAGTTTAGTTAGCTCAATTAGGTTAGTCCGGTTAGCTTAATTAAATTAATTAAGTGAATTAGTTTAAATAATTTGTAATTTATTTAATTAATTATAATTAACGTAAATTATACTGGGATAGACAGTTAACAGAATTTTACGCTGATCGTCGTGGATGCGCTTATATGTGAAATTGATTCTTTAATTGTAAATTGAGTGCTTGACTGTTAGTTTGGACTATTATTGCAAAAAGTGATTTTTTGGTATTTAATTAGAAAAATACTGGGTGTCGGTTTTTAACGCCAAAAAGTTCTATGTACTATATAAAATTGTGGAATTTTGAAATGGCCAAGTATCACATTTTATGGTTCAATTTAAAGGTGTGACCAAGTACAACTATTTTACCGGGAATTTCTAATACGAAGAAAATTGGCCAAGTCCATTATCTGAAATGAAAGTATTTGAGTGCAAAACACAGTGTTCTTGGCCTAGTATGGATGTGCGAGTGCTTATTATCGGAATCTATCCTGAAGTGTTCACGTGGGACAATGCCTGATTAAGTTCAAATGCCCTTGACAACAGATGTCGGTCGCAGTGGAGGCTGGGCTGATGTTCCTTTGTGAATGCCGTCTAGATGTAGACGTTGCCATGCCCGACGAAGCAAGGCGATGCCCGGTTTTGCTAAATGACCGCCGATTGTTGTGTTGGCTATGGCCATTGGATCGTAAATAACTGGGACACGCTTGAGTGATTGAGATAGCCGCACCTGATTATGGGACAAAATTGTGTGGCACGAAATGTGACGTGTCATAACAGTTTAGCCTTATGATCGGGACCCATGTGATTATTTGATGGATGAATTGATGTATTCCAGTTATGATATACATTTGTTTGTTTGCATATGATATATGTGATGAGCTAATGTACAGGGAGGGGTTGAGGTGAGGTAAGTCCTATGTGGTGCATGTTGAGTGAATTTTCGTCCTAATCGGGATTTAGGGTGTTGAGTCGCTGAGATTTTATCTCACCCCATCATGGTTAAATATTTTCAGGTATGTAGTATGGAGGTACTAGATGGTGTCGTGGAGGATCCTAAGCTAGAGTTGGAGGGGTCTGAGGTATAGGTTTTCTGGTAGTTTCTTTTTGGGTTAGATTTATGTGTATAGACATGTAGTTTAACCTGATATGTATACATTGTGTTTTGTGAAAAAAAAAAAAAAGGGCATCGGTATGTTTTTAGACTATCCCAGATGGTTGTCAGGGTGTTTATTTTATTTGCTTCCGCATATGCATAAAACAAATGGGTTGGCGACGCATCCTGGGAACGTCACAATTTTAGTCGACCACTAAGGGATGTTCGCATGCTCAAGGTTCGGGGCGTGACACTTACTCTAAAGGATACTAGACTTCTGTGTTATATCGTGGAATGCTGGCAAAGTCTATTTTACTTAAGAAGTCTTTCCTACTCTAATGAGATTCAGATTGAACTCAAGACAAGAATAGAGATATAATTAGACTCAAGATTATTGTTCTTTCAACAAGGATTCAGTACGTGCAAGATTTATCTTTAATATCTAGCTTTCTGGCAGAGAATCTCACGTACATTTTCTAAATATATTGATGAAATCAATCACGGATTGATAAAATCAATTTCGAAGACAAGTTCCTTTTTGGAAAGTATCTACTTATGGAAACCTAGATTCTGATTGTATGGGTAACCAGAATCATCGGATTTTCAACTCAACCTTCAAACGACTACAAGATTTCCTTAGTTGATTCTATCAAACGGGTTGATTGGAAGAAATTCCTCTAGAAAGAGCCAATGGTTAGAAAGGCATAGATGAGTATTTAATGAGGTCTTTCCGTCCATTTGAGAAAAAAATGTGAGAATTAAAATTTCAAAGTTTGAGGCCTCTCCAATCACTTATTCTTCATTGATAGTGCTTACAAATTGTATTCAAAAGAGAAAAACACAAAAGTAGTGACTTCGTGAGAGAAAAAGAAACTCTGCACTAAGTGTGTCACGCCCTGAACCTCGAGCGTGTGTGCATCGCTCGGTGGTTGATAAAAATGCGACGTCCCAAGACGCGTCGCCGACCCAAACGATTATGCACATGCAAAAGCGAATAAAAAAAATCCCTAGACAGTACTCAACATGGGATAGAAAAGCATGATCACAAATTTCACAAACACACTTTTATAAACAACCAAGGTTAGCCTACAGAGTTATATACACAAAAGTCAAAGTTTCAAAAACAAGTCCCTAGCTGACTCTACCCTGGACCCTATCTACTTGGGCTCTAGGTCCACCACGACATCGTCAGGGATGTTGAGGTCTAGCAGGTCAGCTACCTCCTCTACTGCGGGCTCCTCAACCTTGGGTCCACGATCCGCGTCGATATCGGCTATGATATCTGCGTCATGCATGGGGTCGAACTAAAAATACTCGTCATTGATGGCAGGTTTGTCAAAGCCATCCAAGGGGCCTCCCGGATACTATTGGGCCCGCCAAAAAACCACACATTTATTTGATGAGGTACCCACTATGGTAGACCCTCATCAACTAAGATAGTAGTAACCACGAGCTCACGGATCCAGTCAGGGTTCTCGTGGACTTGGAAGACGGTATGCTATGTCTCCGACACTCGCAGCTGTCCAAAATGTACCGACCTCACCTGCATCTATGAACTCGAAAAGATAAAACCTACAACGAGGTGAAACAATATCTTAGTGAATTCATGCCCTAAACCTTGATTAGGAGAGGAATATGTCCGGGGGCGGCCTAACCACACAACCACAAAGACTTACCTCGTCTCGGTTCCTCCTTGCAGGTCAGCACAGTTCATATCACAAACATAAGCAGTAATCAAACTCAATCAATTGGAATGCCTTAACTTATATCTTAACAAACGCGAGGGTCCCGATTATAACGCCAAATCGTTATGGCACGTCCCATACCGTGTCACACAATTTTGTCCCATAATCCGATTCGTCAGTTTCACTCATTCATGCGTCCCAATTGATTACGACCCAACGGCCATGACCGACTCAATAGTCAGCGATCTTCTGGCATAGCCGAGCGTTGTCTCGCACCATCGAGCATGGCAATGTCTACCTCTAGACGACATTCCACTCAGAAGCATTGGTCCAGCCTCCACTGCGACCAACATTGGTTGACTTAGGGCATCCCATATAAGATCATTGTCCGGCTTAACAGCTCATTACGGATTCTCATAGCTATCACACGATCATTTAATCCCGGCCAAGGACACCATGCATTGTACTCAAATGTCTCAATTAAAATAGTGAGCTTGGCATACTTTCTTCATATTAAAAACACCCAGTAAAATAATCGTGGGTGGGTACACGGTTAGATTGAACTAGAAAAATTGATGTCCTTTCTTTTAAAATCTCATTATTTCATTAAAATCCCATTATTTGATATGTATCTAAAAACATTTTTGGTGTTAAAACCCGACGCCTGGTATTTTCTAATTAAATACCAAAATTTCACAATTTTGAAGTAATTAATCAAAAATCACATTCACCACTCAATTGCACAAATTATCATTCAATTACATAAACTAATCACACCACTGTAATTAGCACTAAATTCTGGCTATGGGTTATCCCGATATAATTTTCAAAAAATAAGCTAATCTAATTACCCCCTAAACATCATTAATGTCCTAAGCAAGGTTTAGTGAGTAAACTCAACGGTTTTGAGGGCCGATGAATTCACGGCGACGGTGATGCGGTGGCGAGCAAGACTTGAGCCTTTGGCGACACCAAACAAGGCTCGGAAGAGACCTAAAACGGGCCACGAAGTCTTAGCCCTTAGCTAAGAGTTTGGCTTCTGTGCTAGGCCAAAAGAGGCTGGTCGAGCGGTCGGCTTTGGCTAGAATGGTGAGGAAAGGGACCAGGCAGCTTGGACAGGCAGCGAAGGAGCTCAATGGCGACAGATGGTGGCTAGAACAGCCCTGGTGGACAGCGACAGGCATAGGACCGACGGCCTAGACGCACGGCTTGGCCCACGAGTGTGCGGCCTGGCTAGCGACGGGCAGAGCTTCGAGCGGCTCAAGCATGATGGCAAGAGGGCTCTGGCGGTGCTCAGGTGGCAAGAAGGGGTGGTCGACGACGGCTGGCTGGCTTCTCTAGGCTTTTGCAATTTTCTTGAGCTCACAAATAGCAAGAAAGGAGAAAGCAAAGGAAGGAAGAAGATGAAGGAGAGCTGTTGCTAGAGGAGGGAACAAAGGCCACCAAAAGTCTTCAAAAATATTTCCAACACTTGAGTTCAAGGCCCCATCACCTTCAGCCTTGACCAGTAGCCCCTTATCCCTCCAAATCTTCTCCAACAAGCTTCAATTTGGTGCCCAAATATTGCAGCCCCCCAGGCATACGAATTTTGTGCATTTCCCCTCCAATTCCAATCAATTCCTCTTCAATTGGCCTCAAATTAAATGGCCAAATGCCAAGGAGGAAGCCCACACTCAATTCCATAATTTTTCCCATCACTTGAACTAACTTAAACCCCAAAAATCCACTCGAAAATGGTCCCCTAATTTTTCCGGTCCAAAATAGCCCAACTTTGATTTTTCGCCGAAATCCTAATTTGCCGAAAACTCTTTAGAGGATGAGTCGAGTTCCTAAAATAATTCATGACATGACAGAACTTTCAATTTTTGAAATCAAGTTCAATTTCGCCGTTAATTTTAACCGGGCGCGATTTTAGCGTAACCTAACCTACCGGGTAGCTTTTAGGAATTTTTAGCGCATTTGAACCATGGTTGATTATTTTCAAACCACATTATGCATCTTCAACTTTGGCGAGTCTTGTTTGTCGTGAAAACCTCGAGATTTCAAATACGGGCACAGGGTACAGAAACAATAGAAAAATCGGTCTAGTGCCGTTCAACAGAAATTTTGTAATCAGGTGGAATCATCCACACTCTAATCACAATCCTCTGTTGAATCGACCTATCTCCAGTCTCTCATCGATTTTGACGGTGCCGTGTTGACCCTTATAGATTAGCATGGTCGAGTAGTCGATTTTCGGTCGAATTCTTAAGTCTATTGTGTTTAGATTACTTAACGGCTTCACCTGATAAATTAGTTATCCCATGAGTGATCAGTTTAGGGAAAAGAACTATAGGCGCGTCGATGAAAAGCCCAACTCATCTAATCGAAAATAGACTCGAAAATCAGGTTATCACAACTCTTCCCCTCTTATAAAAATTTCATCATCGAAATTTACACCTATTACAAATCTTAAACAAAAAGGTGGGGGTATTGTCATTTCATCGAGTCTTCACTTTCCCAAGTCACTCCTTCTGTGCCATGGTGTTGCCAGATCACTTTGACCAACGGGATTATCTTGGTGCGCAGAATTTGCTCCTTTCGATCTACAATCTTAACTGGTCTTTCCATGTACGACATTCTATCGTCCATGTCTAACTCTTCAAAATTCAATACGTGGGTTTGGTCAGGCTCATACTTTCTTAACATCAATACGTGGAAGATGTCATGCACTTACACCAGTCTCGAGCGCAATGTGAGACGATACACCAAAGTCCCTATCTTCTCCAAGATCTCGAAGGGACCTATGTACCTCAGATTCAGCTTTCCCTTTTTGCCAAAACGCAAAGTACCCCTCATCGATGACACTTGCCAAAGCGCAAATCCGTATCTTATCTACATAGCTCTTTTGGCGACTCTGGGCGGTCTTTAATTTGTCTCTGATAACGGCAACTACATCCACTGACTGTTGAACCAACTCTAGGCCTTTGATCTTTCGTTCTCCAACCTCATCCCAACACACTGGTGTTCTGCACGTTCTACCATACAATGCTTCAAAAGAAGCCATTTGAATGCATTGCTAGTAGTTGTTGTTGTAGGCAAACTCGACAAGATGAAGCTGTTCCTCCTAACTTCCCTTGAAATCCAACACGCAAGCTCACCACATGTCTTTGAGGGTTTGAATTGTCCTCTCAGACTGAGGATGACATGGCGTACTGTACTGCAACTTCGTTCCCAAGGCAGTATGCAAACTTTTCTAAAGGGCAGCTGTGAACTTCGGGTCTCTATCTGAAGTAATCGTCCTTGGAACCCCATGCAAACGCACTATCTGACGCACATACAATTCTGCATATAGGGTATACTATATATGCTCGCCCAAAGCTGATAATGTGGTATACTATATATGCTCATCCAAAGATGATAATTATTGCTCACCCGAAGCTAATATAATAGGGCCCCCTGGCCAATATAGTATACCACCCAACTATACAACAAATTCATTATTTTTATCATATCCGATAAAAATAGCTGTGTATGCGTACACGGTCGACCTTAGTCAAAATATAGTATTTTCGTCATTGAAAATCCCACCATTTATATGGTCCACCAAAATATATTTGGTGTTGTAAACCAATGCTTGGTTATTTTCCAAAGAATTACCAAAATAATAAATTTAGGAATAAAATCCTAAAATCACAATTAAATCAATTCAGCACAAATTAAAGCTCAAATAAATAAACATATTACACCACAATAACCAGCATAAAATTCTGGTCATCGACTATCCCAATCTAATTTTCATAAAATAATTAATTAATTAATTACAAAAAATATTAAACAAATGCCAATAAATCCAACTTAGGCCCGTAATGCTTAATTGTACACCAAAACGGACTCGAAAAAATTCCAAGATTCGTTAAATAAATACTAGAATCTATTTACTCACTAATTAAACTAATTATCCACCTAACATACATTGGCAAATAATTAAATTCACTAATCTAATCTAATCTAACCACCTAATCAATCTTAGCCTAAACTAATCAACCCCTGGGCATGATTAACCTACTAAGCGAGGATTAGTGAGTTAAACTCACTTGTTGGACAATCTGATCGGCTCAAAGTCATGGATGCAACGGGGCTCACTTCTCTCCAAAGCGGCCTAACTTTCAGGGTTAAGATCAACCTCAAAATGGGCCCAACAAGCTGCTAGCAACCCTCTCCTTAGGCTTCTGTTTTGAGCTGAAACAGAAGGCAATAAGCTCGGTTTAAGATGGGGATGGACCGAGGAAGGTTGAATTACCAAACTAGGCCTAGGCGAGGACCCATAGTGGCAAAACGGCAGCTGGACGGGTCTGGCTGAGCTCCACAACTCACGAGACAGCAGCTGGGACGGCGAGACAAGGCTGTTGGGCATTGGGGTCGCACGATGGAGGCGGAGCAGCAACGGGCTAGCGCGGTGGCGCGGGAGGCGACGTGTGGCTACGACGGCGTGCGGGGTGGATAGCTTAGCTTGTTGGTCTCTCTCTTGGTTGCTAGTGATCGAAAAAGGCTGGAAGGAGGTTGAGGGAGGTGTGGAAGGCAGCTTGAGGGAGAGAGGGAACAAGATGGGGTTGGAGGGGGCCATTTGCTTCTTCTTGTCTCTCTCTTGTCCCCTTGATTGGTCCCCCTCCACCAGCTAGTTCCACGGCTGTAATTCATCCACCAAAATACTTCTTGGAGCTAAGTTGAAGAGGTCTAATAGTCATGGATGGGGGGCATACGAATTTCATGTGATTTTCTTCAATTTGGACACTTAATCATGCTTAAATCAATCCAATTTGGCCTCCCAAAAATCAACCGACACCTCAATGATCAAATTGATATTTTTCCTCACCAATTGATTGCACTTGCTTCCCAATTTCGTGATTAAAACCGGTTTCTAACTTTTTCTGGACAAAAACGGCCCTACTACGACTTTTTTCCAAAAAGTCTCGATTTGTAGAAAAATATTTTGAGATTAAGTCAATGCTCCTAGAATTAATTGTGACACGACAGAACTTTCAATTTCTAAAATCATACTCAAATTTGCGGTCAATTTCAATCTGACGCGTTTTTTAGTGTGACCTAAGCTACCGGGTAGTTTTCAGAAATTTTTAGGGCAAATGACTTGTGGTTGATTTTCTTCAAGCCACAATAAACTCACTCGACACATTGGCGACTCTCGGTTGTTAAGAAAATCTCGAGGATTCAGTTATGGACAGAGGGTACCAAAACGATAGAAAAATCCATTTAGTACCGGCCGACGAGAATATTCCAAATTAGTGGAGTCACCCACGTTTAGCCATATATATCAGTCGAACCAACCCATCTCTAATCCCTATTCGATTTTTAACTTTTTTGCTGTTCTTTTGAGGACTTGACCTAATCAAGATTCTCTTGTAGTGGTCAATTTGACTTATCGAGCGAGATAGCGAATTCTTTTGCTCGTGGCATCTAAAACGTTAGTTGGTTGACACGTGTTCGTCAACAAGTCACCTTCATACCGAGGTTGCCAATCACAGGTTTGATTGGAGGCCGAGGTTCGCAATTCACACCATCCGAGCATTCGTAGAACGATCTTTCCATAATGATTCACATGATGTAATGATCCTTGCAAACCAACACGATCAAGTAATCAATTTCTAGTCGAATTCTCAAGTCTATTGCGTTAAAATCCCTTAACGGCTTCACCTAATAGCCTAGTTATCTCATGAGTGGCCATCTCAGAGAAAAGCACTATAGTCACGTCGATGAAATGTTTGACTTATCTGATTGAAATCAGAACCTAAATTTTCAAGATGTCACAGAAGCTTCCTAGTTCCTTGTTATTCATCGAGCTCAAAGTTGTACACAAAAAATAGACTCATAGTGAGACTTTGTAAGAAACCAGTAGAGACTCTTCACTGAGAAGTCGAGATCACAAGTTGTAAAATCTCTTTTAATTCTTAGTGAAATCTAGCTAGTGGGCTATCAACGTGGGAAAGTGGACGTAGGCTTGATCTAAGCTGAACTACCATAAACCTTGTATTCTTATTCACTTCCCTTAACTCCTTTATTTTGTTTCGTAGCTTTAATTAAGTGTTTAAAGTTTAAACTCCTTGATTTTATTTGAAATTTTATCTAACTATGTAAAGCTGAATTCATTCATAGTCTATTATCTTCAAAAGGCAAATCACTCCCCCTCTAGGTGTTGTTTCTAGGCCTTTCACGATCAACCAAACTCTAGCCACAGGAACTTCAAGGACAATTTGTAGGATCAAATCAAGGAACCTCGGAACTTCAAGGAGCTACTGAACCGCCCGATTCGACTCAAAACAGGACCAGGTCAAGTCACTAGCAAAAACACTGGTGATGATATGATTAAGGGAAAGCTGTGCGATCGAAATGCTGGAAAATCCTCCTAGTCGAAGCTTTGTTGTGATAATGCTTAGGACAGGGTGAAGGAGCTAATCGGAGGTGGTGTGGTCACCGGCGAGAGCTAGTTTCGGCTGACAAGTGGCTTGCCAAAAAGAGTTCTGACTGAACCAAGAGAGAGGGAAGAAGGCTTTTAGAAAAGGCGGGAAAAGAGAGAGAAAGAGGAAAGAGAGCCTAGAGAGAGAGTATTTTGTGCAAAATGAATCCCCCCTAAAAAAAATGGAGGGAAAATGGGTATATATACCCTCTCCAAATCGAACAATTTCAGCTGTCGGTTTAATCCAATGGTTGAAATTTTGATCCAATGGTTAAAATTTGATTCTGAATGGTGGATTATCATCTCAAGGTGTCAGGTAATCTATCCAATAGATTTGATTTGCAAAAACCCAAGCCAAAATTGAGAATTGCCGTCAAAATATCCAATTACAGGTTAAATTGCAATTAGATGAAATTCGAGGATCAATCTATAAAAATTTGAGAAATTGAAGGTGCAAAAGTGAAATTTACATGGAACCTGAAACTAGTTGCTAGAGATCAGGAATCGGCCAGCAATGTGTTGAATCAGCCATCCCGTTGATTGTCGATTAGACCGATCAGACCAATTCGCTCTAGTGTGATCGGTTTTTGACTAGTTCTTGATCTAGTTGACCCAGTTCTGGCTATTTCCCTCACTTGTGACCCTTGTGACTTCAAAATTTATGCAATTTGGTGAACCTCGAAACTTCAAGGAGTTGTTGAACCGCCTGATTCGACTCAAAACGGGACCATATCAAGTCATTGGCAAAACCGCCGATGATGATCAGATCAAGGGAAAGTCGTCAGATCAGAATGCTAGGAAATCCTCCTGGTCAAAGCTTTGTTGTGATGATGCTTAGGACAAGGTGGAGGTGGTGTGGTCACTGGCGAGGGCTAGAACTGACCAGCAAGCAGCCCGCCAGAGAGAGTTCAGACCGAACCAAGAGAAAGAGAAGAAGCCTGTTAGAAAAGGCGGGAAAAGAGACAGAGAAAGAGGAAAGAGAGCCTAGAGAAAGATTATTTCGTGCAAAATGAACCCCCCAAAATGGAGGGAAAATGGATATATATATATATATATTTTTTTTCTTGAAATCGAACAATTTCAGCCGTCGATTTGATCTGTTAGTTAAAATTTTGATTCAATGATTAAAATTTGATTATGAAGGTTGGATCATCATCTTAAGGTGTCGGGTAATCTATCCAATGGATTTGATTTGTAAAAACCTAAGCCAAAATCGAGAATTGTAGTCAAAATATCCAATTGGGGATTAAATTGCAATTTGATGAAATTTGAGGATCAATCTATAAAATTTTGAGAAATGGAAGGTGCAAAAGTGAAATTGATATGGAAAGGATCCCGAAACCGGTTGCGGAGGTCAGGAATCAGCTAGCAAGGTGCTGAACTAGCCATCCCATCGACGACCAGTTAGACCGATCAGACTGGTTCACTCCAATTTGATCAGCTTTTTTCTAGTTTCTTGATCGATTTGGCCTAGTTCTAGCTATTTCCCTCACTTGTGACCTTTTGACCCTTATGACATCAAAATTTATGCAATTTGGTCCCTGAAGGACCAAATTAAAAAGAAAATTTATCCTTTCTAAGAAGAAATTGGCCGCTGAATATTCAATTAAGCTAATCAAATCTAATGAATGTGATTGAAGGGACTTTTATTGACTTCATTGAATGATTATCATGAAAGACAATGGGTCAAAACCTTGGGCGCTTTGAATTGAGCCTAAACGGCTAAAATGATTAAATTTGCAATTCAATGGGTAAAATTACAAATTAACTAAAGTCAAATTCAATTGTCACAATTGTCATATCTAATGAACTATCCATATGTAAGATCACTTATTGCATTTAAATTGACCTTGAATTAAAGCACTCAAGCTTATGTCAAAAATGGCTCTAGGCCCAATATCAAAATTAGACATAGATTTATGAAATTAAACCATAATCATGAATGGGTCAATTCAAATGTTGATAATTCAAGCTTAATTACTCGGCTTTCCTATGCTCTGGAGGATAAAATTCTTTAAATTGATAAATTATGGTGTGAATTTCTCAAAATCAATTTCGAATTTGGACTTATCTTAAGGAAATGAGTGAGAAACAATAATCCATTTGCAAGTTATGAATGATCGTTTTTGGTCCCCTAATTAGCACTTAAAACTGCAATTCGTATTTTAACTCAGTAAATCGTGAAACTGAACGCACAGGGGGATTTAGAATAGTCCTAAAACCAAATGTTGAAGAAGGAACTATACTTAATTATGACTAAAATAAAAGCAATTTTATTTTCGATCGATTTAGAACCTAAAACTGAAAAATTCAGAAATTAAGATCCTTAATCGAATTTTGTGAAATTTTTGACACCAAAGTCAAATCGACATTAAAAGGAATATATTTGTGAATTCTTGATTTTTTCATTTTTTTATCAAAGGATTGACCAAGTTGACTTTTCCTAAAGGTTGATTTATTAATTAAATCTTTGAATTTTCGAGAAATTGATTTGACAAAAGTGAAATTAATTTTTTTTTATTGGTCCTACTCTATTCCTACTCTAACTTTTACTCTCAGACTTTTGCCCTACCTCTTTATAGGGTGTGGGAGTCAAAACTCATTTCTAAAACTAAATCGTCCCCACCCTAACCCCTCTAAGAAGGTGGGGATTTGAACCCCCCATCTCCCCCTTCCATGTTGGTATCTTTTTGGGTAAAAAATCAAATTTTCACTCAGTATTGACTCTTGGTCAAAGGGTTGACCAAAAAGAACCCGAAAATCAACCATTTGACTTTCAGTTTTTTTTTTTTTATAACTCAAAAATCACTTAATAGTAATAATGCAATAGAAAGAAAGAAAGAAAAAAACAACACTTTTTGGCTTTTTCGCAATGAAAAATCCAAATCTCCATTTTTTTACCTTTATCAACGCGCCGACTAAAACTCTAATGTTAAAACTTCTGCATGTACTTAATGGAAAGATAAAATCAATGGGACAGCGACGCCGCCTGGGATGTCCCAAATTAATCCCGACGTAGCGGATATTGTGTTCCCATGGCAAGGATAAGGTTCAAGGTGTGATAGAAGCTCTTGAGTCGGGGCATGTCATGTAACACTAGAGAGGCCAATTTTTGGAAAAAGAACATCAACAGTAGTGGAGTGTGGAGTGTCATCTCAGCTGGTGACTATTTTCTCAACCACACAAAACTCTACTAGAAATTTCTCAAGTTGGTTTAGACCTGAAGCCAACCTATGCGGAAATAGATTTTCAAGCCTCTTATAGTTTTGAACATCCACTTCCCGTAAATGTTTAATAGCGAGAATTTCTCGATGAATATTGGTCCATATTTTGCTTAGATTGTCCATGTGGTAGAGAAGCATAAACTTAAGCTAGGGAAATTGTGCTTGCCATATTGAGAAAGATGATAATGAATGTGACTATATTAAGTTATAACATGAAAGTTGTTTTCTTGAAAAAATAACTATTTCTTTTAAATTTTTTTTAACAGTTTGAATAAAAATAAAAATAAAGAGAAGAATGGATCAATTGTGAGATGTGTCAACAATGGAGAGGACCGCATGTCAACTCCTCATTCACTCCCCTAAGGGGCACCACGGTATATTATGTTTGAGTAGATTAACTTAGGAATATCTTACGTTGTCAACAAAAGCCTGTAATCCTTTTTATAGTTTTAGGTAGTGGAATGTCTCAAGGGTGTCCACAAATGAAACGTATACTTAAGATAATAGAACTATAATATGTTGTGGACAAAATATGACATGACATCACTATTTAGTGAACTTGAGATCAGTGAGTTAGTTAAAGAACAAAGAATAAACTCCTTTCAAATGAAGAATGTGCTTCTTGGTCCGAAAGTTCCTGTAGATTGTCTCTTTAAGTCCACATATTCATCGATGTTACAAAGGATGACTTATTTAATTTGTCACAATAAGGCACTCGCAAATTTTTCAAGAGTGGCCAGTTCAAAGTAGGCAAGTTGGGGCAAAAACTTTTGATTCGAGGCATATCACATAACACTAGACAAGTCAATTCAGGGAAAGGAATGTCAACAATGATGGTGTGTCATCTCCATTCACAACTATTTCCCCAGCATGTTTAGCTTGTCACAATGAATCACTTGCTTGTTCTTCAAGAATGGCCAATTCAAAGCAGACAAGTTGGGGCAAAAGCTCTTGAGCCGAGGCAAATCACGTAATACCAGAGAGGTCAATTTTGGGAAAATAACTTCAGCAATAGTGGAGTGTGGAGTGCCATCTCCACTCGTGACTATTTCCTCAATTATACAAAACTCCACTTGAAGTTTCTCAAGTTGGTTTAGACTTGTAGCCAACCAATGCGGAAACAGATTTTCAAGCCTCTTACAGTTGTGAACCTCCACTTCCCGTAAATGTTTATAAGTGAGAATTTCTTCAGGCCCATCGGTCCATATTTTGCATAAATTATCCATGTGGGAGAGAAGCATTGACTTAAGCCTAGGAAATTGTACCTGCCATATTGAGAAAAATGATAATGAATGTGACTATATTGAGTTATGACCTCAAATAGGGAATTTCCACACTTCCCTTGCTCTCACAGATCACGATGATTCTAGAGCTTATGAGTGACACATATAGGGAGGGATTGATAGATGCTTTCATTTTAGTTGACCATTAAGTAAGGTAGAGTACATTGCATTGCACTGCATTGCAACAAGCCTGAAATACGGTGCGATAGAATGAATTACCTTATTGTTCTACCACTTGTTAATACCCGTTCATAAAAAAGAGAGTAGAACATATTTCATTGAGTTACGACACAAAAAGTGCAATTATGACTTCAAGTATTAAATGAAAACTTCTATGATTTCTTAAATTTCACGTACATGAAAATTTAAGGCAATTTCTCACACAAACTGGGATCTCAAGACAAACGCGATTAGTCTTCATGAACAAATGGGATATATTATGTCAAAATTGACCATAATACAAAAAATAAAATAAAAATGAAACTACCATATGTTCCACGAAAAATTGTTCATTTAAGAACCCACATGTTCCTTCCTCCTGTTGCGATGAAATTAATGAAATTACGACATGCTACAATCTCAATTACCCAATGGGTATGGCCACACTTTCCAAGGTCCTCGGACCGTGGAAAAAGACCAGTTATGTTTGTTCATCCAAATATTGAATGGTCCACCGAGATATCCACCCCAGTCAAATGATCCCTATGACCATGTTATAATTGTTTGGAGTCCGTGTTATGATCTCTTACGACTTGTCCATTGAGAAGTGAGTATTAACATTTTTATTCAATTACAATAAAATTAATATAATTAAGACTGGTCACAACTAAAAAAAGAGTGACAAGTCTCATACTTCCCTAAATCTATTTATATTCTAAATTAAGGATCAAGATGAGTTTTGGAAATATTTTAATAATGTGAGGGATACCTATTATAACATGACAACGGATATTTGATGAATAAAAGAAATTAATGCTATTATAGCTTGTCACAACCAAAATATCATATGACTATTTTTCATACTTCCCTAAATCGATCAATATTCCACATTCAGTACTATGATGATTTTTTCAAATGTTCTTACAATGTAGGGGGATACTTATTATTATTATTATTATTATTATTATTATTATTATTATTATTATTATTATTATTATAAGGCAGCTCATATATAAGTAAATGACATTAGAAGTAAATGAATAATTAGTGATAACTCATGATTAAAAGGTAAACAAATATGGAGATGCTCGTTATGATTCGGCCAATAAATAACAAAAAAAAAAAAAAAGGTAAAAGCATTGGAATAAGAAAAAGCAAAAGCATTTGCTACGTCAAAAGGAAAGCAATAACTGGAACCCATCACAAAAAGGCCAAAAATAGGGAAAAAATTGATTGACCTGATCAGTTGTTATTTGTTTATTGCCTTTTTAAGAAGTGATGCAGATTAAAATGAATTTGGTAAAGACATGAGTACAATTAATAGTTATATTTGCTAAGATTAGGCAGTTCTTAATCTTTGAACCCATTATTAAAAGGTCATGTAAATCTCCGTACGAAGCACGGGAATGTTCCTGGTTATTAGAATTTCTGATCCCTGGAAGAGGTAGTAGATTACTTGTTCAGCCATGTTCAGACAGTGAGGCACTAACTCAGCATTAGGGCCGATTCACCAATAGTGGTTGCAGGATTGCGTAGATTGAGAAGATACGTGATCGAGGTCTTCAAATAAGAGGGCACATAGGAAATTAGGTGGATTTCTGAGCGTCACATTTTTGGCACCAGAGCTAAAGCGAAAACTTAATTATTTATATTTTTCCACTTAATATATATTTACCATGAAAAACTTAGTATAGTTTACTCTTCCGAATCTTAGGATTCTGTTTACTTCAATGCTAGATTCGCGGTCCATAAACTAGAGATATTCATTCTTCGGTTTGACAAGATGATTAAAATAAAAACAAAAACATTGGAATAACAAAAAAAAAAAAAAACAGAAGCATTTCCATAATAGACTAACCTGCAGAGTCAAAAATGAAGGGTTGCCATGGTCAATCTCCATCAAAGGTTGCCAAGTGAAACTTCTCATCTTGGGGCAATGGGCAATGATCAGCTTTTCTAGTCCAGGACAACACAATATATAATTCTTCCCCAAGAGGAAACTAGTTAAATTGGGCAAGTATTCCAACTTCATCCAACGAAGTTTCGGAAATGTAATCTTTTCCATTGCGCTTTCCTGCCCTTCTTCCTCTATGATCACTCCTTCCATCTGACCACACTCCTTTAGTTCCATCCATTCAACAGTAGCAAGGCATCGAGCCATCGATGGAACAAAAGCATGTCTCAAGTTGTTGCAATTATTAAGGGTCAAACGATTCAGGGAATTGAAGAGCAACATTCCTTGAAGATCTTTGTTCCATAGTTGCCTTAGCTTTGGTAGATAGGCCAACTCCAAATGCTCTAGACAAGGCAGCACCTGAGCGCTTTCCATGGCCTCTAGCCCTTCAACATCGAATATTTCTTCTAACAACTCACAATCACGCACTTGCAAACTTCTGATAGTGTCTAAAACAAGCATTAATTTGGATGGAATAGCATTAATAAATGATGAACATTTATCCACCACTAGTGATTCTACTTGCCAAGATGACTCGATGGGATTAACGTCTTTGTGCCATTTTCCAATCAGCTCGGGGAACTCAGATAGCCGCATAAACTCTATTCCAGCCACTATAGTCTGTTAGAAAATGCATTATTAGATATAAACTTCTAGTTGGCAAAAAACAATTACTCTATTGGTGATCAAAACCATCCAATTGCACATAATTGGTCAACTAATACTTACCCTTTCATCAAACATGTTTTGGATGGTGATGTTGAGGTTTTCCTTCCAAAACCATGTTGCTGTTGATACTTGTACTCTCTCCACCTTTGGTGCCTCTATTCGTCCCTTAGAGAAGAACTTCATGTTGAGACATCCAGTCACAATCACATCTTCCAAGAGAGGGAACATCAAAGTGTATCCACCAAAGCTGAAACATCTCAACCCTGTCAACTCATCAAGCTCCATATACTTCAGTTGATTGAAAGCCACTATATGCCCCTCCTTAACTCCCTCATCTCTCATGACACTTGTCAACATTTTACAATTACTTATCCTCAATGTCGTGAGTTCCACCAAATTTCCAGCTGTTGTCGATGTGAACATATTTGATAACCCAGCACAATATGACACATCTAGAGTCTTCAAATATTGAAAATATACATGATTGTCCCATATCATCTCAATGTTGTCCATGCCAGTGAGACTTAATTTCTCCAAGCTAGGAAAGGAAACCTACGGTATTCACTCACAAAATTGGTGATTCTGTTGAGTTACATATTAAATATAGAAGAGTGTCGGTACGATGAAGCAAGTAAAAAGGCATGTTAAAAAAGAAAGAAGCGGCACCATAGCAATTTCTTCATCTTCAAGCAAGTAAAGAAGGCATGTTAGTTTGGCTGACGTTAAAAAATTAATCAAATTATTTTCATTAAAAAAATTATGTAAACATTTTCAATGATTCAAATGACCTTTCCGTTCACTTTTCTAGATTATCAAAGATTTGAGGCATTCACTCTTATTTGCTCATTCTTCAATGATGCTAATTTGCATAGATATATAATTCTTTTACTTGCAAAAATATTAAAGGGAAATTACACAAAATCCCTGATGAACTTTGAGAGCGGTATTGACCAAAGAAAAAAACCCTTGAGAGGGGCACACTTTTACACCAAACTTTTCAATTGTTACATAAATTTCTCAAGCTTTGATTTTAAAGCGGATGTCCACGCTTCATTCATTTTACAACTTGAATGTGCTTTATATGTGATTATTTTGCAGTAAAGTTGCAATTCTTCTGTATTTGTTCAGTAAGATCATGTTTTGGCCTCCGAATGAGCTAAAATAAGTCTCTCTTTTTTTTTTTTTTTTCAAAATAGATACAGAAAAGTGAGGAAAAAGCGATGATCCTTAGAAATAATTAGACAAGAATTAATAATAATATGGTTGACTTCATGAAGAGCTAAACTTTTAGTAGGCTCTCAAATATATCCCAAGCATATAAGCTATCACAGAAATGTCTAAATGTTGTTTTTCATTTTGGATATAACCTCCATAATTGATCATCTAAAAAGACCATGGACAATAGCACCGCATCGCTATGCTCTATCGTAATTGTCAACACAATACACCATAATTTGTCTAAACCAAAGGGAAAATTTAAAAATAGTAAAAAAAACTATATGATTAGGGAAGTGTTTCAGTAACTGAAAAAAGGAAATCACAAAGAAATCAAATTGAGCGAGCATCGTATTAAGCAAATACAATATACAGGAGCTGGATAAGTGAGAGCACTTTATTGACAAAGGCAAGCAACACCTGCTTCGCGAGGGGCAGTGGGGCATTTTCATTAGAAAATGCAAAACAAGATAAAATGTTCTAGGATAAAAGGAAACTAATTATAATTAAAGAATAAATAGGAAATAACAGAAAGATTGCTACCATAATCATCTTTGTTGTCATCATCTTTTTTATGGCTATTTTTTGTCATCCATTATTCTTTTCTATAATATATTATAAAGAAATAGCAAAGAAATAATAATGACAATAACAACAACAATATTAATAATAAGGATTCTATTAATGAGTGCCCTTGGGACACTGATTTTTTGCTTCTTCTTTTTTTTTTTTTTTCTTTTTTGTCTCGCTCAACTCTCATTTATCTATGGTGGGTGCACAGTATATGCACAATGTTGCCTCAACGCAGGAATTGATCATTCTCCCTCCCTCTCAAACATCCCTATCCCCAATTTCCAAAGCACTAATCATGGACAATGTGAACGAAATGAATGCACCAGAAACTGTGAAGTTTCTTAACAACCGACAATTGCGCTATTTTGACAACTGAATTTTAGTGCTCCATTCATTGCATAGAAAAGTTAGGGATTAAACCCAATCCTTAAACAAAAATATTGTTAATTTGCATTATCATATTAGGAGTATTTTTCATTTAATAGTTATAAGTCCACATGAAATGCCTTACAATTGGACTGACTTAAGCAGTAAAGTTTTGAGCTTAATTGAATTATCTGGACTAAAACCATAGAAGCACAAAATTCGAACAAGCAAATTATTCCACTAAAGTGGCCGAGTATACATGTTCCAACCATTACCGACCAAAAAAAAAAAAAAAAAGTAAACGTTCATACCGCATCTGGTAGCTAAGATTAGGAAATAAATCTTCAAAGAGAGACCCTAGTTCCTTGCCTATATAAACTCTCTTATTCCCACAAATTAGAGGAGGGAGTTCACAAATGGGAGGTTGGAAATACACAATAGAAAAGCAAAAGGACACAAGAGAGGACAAAAAAGAATATATACGCACATGAGCTCTCTCCCCTATGGCCTCTCTGAAAAATTCCAACCCACAGTTTCATGAAATCGACGAGTACAAAATCGTTCACTGTTGGATCGCGCTCAAACTTTGAGGAGAATACAATCAAACATCATTCTTGAGTTTATCTAGTGCAGATGGTGATATAATATTTTAAAGCATGTCTTTGGAGAAGAAAATCGGACTGGTCGGACTATTACAGAGTCCAAAATGCAGTGACGCGAAAACAGTAAGTATCCGTTCATTCTGGGTCAGAATGCATGAAAATTTTGAGGAGACCTCTAAGACACCTAGTTATTCAATTTCACCGAAGGAATCTAGCATTAGATCCAGAGAATTCCTGGTGATGTTCACAATCCCTGACGTTACTATTTACCACCTCTTGCTAGTTACCGCCATAGTGAATCTTCCCCGCAACCCCCTTGCCGTTGGTTATTGTTTGAGTCAGTAATTCAATGCAGCTAATTTCTAAAATTATGTTTGATTCAAATATTCTATCGCCTAAATTGTGATTATTCAATTCTAACACGATTTGATTTGAGATTTTAGACATTTCCCAATCCATTTAGGTCGTTACGATAGGGGTTTCCATCATTAAGACCTAAGGTTGAATCCCCAATTACCATTGCTTTCTATTTTAGATGTGGTGAATATTTAATTATGTTGGCTTATATATTATATGTCATTAATTTAGAAAGCATTCCTATAGCGAAAATACCAAAAAAAAAAAAAAAAACAATTACATTGTATTTAGAATAGATTGCATCCACTTATTTTCCTACTCTATAATTGCATATTTAGGAACCATGTACTAATTCAAGAAATTACCTAATTTAAATTATGATTTAATATATATTAAGTCCTAAGTTAAATTAGGTCATTATCACAAATATATAACATGCATATCTCATGTAGAACTAGATTTACAAGTTCCATGTCATACATTTCATGTTATTTAGTCATCTCTGGGTTCTTGTCAAAATATCCACGTTGTAATATCCATGTCATTTAATAAATACTTGCTGAGGCTCATATAAATCGAATTGCATATGGATTGCATTTAAATAATTTATCACATGTCACTGGTTTAAAGTAGAATTTATATGGATAAAACTTGGATTTAAATTGCATTCATTGAAAAGAAAAACCCTAAAGGAGTTAATTGTCATTGCATTTAGAAATAATGTCTAGGTCATGCCTACAATGTTTATTTAACAAGGTTGATTTTATTTAAAATCCAATATTTTTCGTACCAATTTATTCACCTATAATATACTTTGTACTGGCAATAGCAAAGTAAGATAACTAAATTCAGAGGGATCCATTTCACAAAAAAAAAAAAAAAAAAAAAAAAAAAAAAAAAACCAAAGACAATGAAATTCTTTTGTAGGTATATATTTTAAAGCCAAAATTCCCTTCAATTTTGCTTTAGGGAAACCTATCATTAGAGATATACGTACATCTTGCAAGTTGGAAATTATTTAGAACCTATCACAAAATAAATTAACATGGATTTCATACAAGTAGTTGGATTTCTACTTAATTATGAGAAATGGAAGATTGCTTATCTAGTCAGAGAAGGCATGAATTGCTAAGGTATCCAGGAAGAAAACGAACTTAAAATAACTAAATGAATAAGCGTTATAATCTTTTGGTAGAAAATTACCTGTTGCTCATTGAAGAATGCAACTTGAGTGCCAACTTGATCATCTAATGTACTACTCGAAGGAGTTGTCCCACCAGTAAAAAAGTTCTTGATACTTGGCAAGTGACCCAATTCCAATACATGCAAATTATGAAAGTCAACTTTGCCCCAATCATCAGATTCTATAATCTCTTGCATTAAGTTGCAATCGACAACTCCAATCTCTTTTAACTGTGGAAGTTCTCTCACTAACGAAAGAGGAAACAGAGTTTTCATCTTGTCACAACTTTCGACACGTACTACTTTTAATGTATTGAAGGACTTAGTCGAGATATGGCTGTAGCATATTTTCTCTAAGTTGATGAGATTCTCAAGAAGTAACGACTCCAACCTCATGAAAGTAGGAAGGGAAGGGCATCGGAGGATGTAAAGGACAGAGGGACAATTCTCGACATGTAAATGCCGCAACTTTATAAAACCTTCTTGGGTTAACTCGCAGACACTTTGCTCAATTCCGTTCAACCCATTCAAAAATAGAGTGTCAGCTCTATCAAAAATAGTTTGTATGCCTCCTTTGTGAAGAATATCGCTTGTTGGCTTCAGCTTGAGCTTAAATTCCCTAGATCCTTTATACTCACTTGACCAGAACCAAGCAAGACCTATTTGGATTCTATACTTGGTTAACTTCTTAATGTTTAGATCCTCTGGGAGCACTTCCGGATCAGGAATAGACACATGCAGAGTGCAAAGATTTTTCATGTTATTCAACTCAATAAGACAGGCATTAGTTGGTGGAGTTTGCTCCATGGCATTCCATCCATGAAAGCTATTCTCCATATACAACTCCTCCAATTTAATCAAGCTTCCAAGCACACCTGGTTCAATTATCTGAAGTAGTGAACAATTGTTCAAGTCTAACAACCTCAGCTCTACCAGTTGCCCTATTTCTTTCGGCAATCGATGAATATTGGAGTTCTCAATGCTGAGAATTTGTAACCCTTTTAGTTTGCCAAGAATGGCCACATCCTCTATTGAACAATGCTGAAGACATAGAGTATGTAAGTCCTCCAAGAGCTGAAATGGCGTCGATGAATGAGTGAGATGTATGCTACTAAGATTTAAGACATTGAGTTTCCTCATAGAGTTGAAATATGAATCTGGAACCTTAAGAAATTCATTGTTGCTAAAAAGCAGAAAGCTACGTAATTCAGGACAATCTAATTCTTCAGGAAGCTCCTTCATGTCAATATAGAGAAAGGATATAGCAATGCAACTTTTGAGCCTCTCCTTCCTCAATTGTGTTGCCAACATATCTGTATCTTTCAACAAGAGAAGAGGGTGATCTCTAGAAATGTTCAGGACAACAAAGTCACGAACCAAGTCATCTACCTTGAAACCCTCTGCGCCTCCACTGTCTAACAGAAGGGAGGAGGCTTGAAGAGTGTAGATGAGTGTGCTCATCCGATCTCTAGCTTCTGTTAGGCTGCTATCTTTTGGAAATATCCCCAAACCATAGCTATGCCTCACCAAGTTTTCAAGAGAGGGCTCAGCGATGCCATAACTAACACAGAGTTGTAACAAACTTTTCGCTTCCTTTATTTTTAAATGATCATAGCTTAATTGCAACAAGTTATATATCACTGAACTTAATCCTTCATTTGAACACGGGTCAATTTGATATAAGCCATCCATCCATTCAGATAAACTAGCGTATCTGAAATATTTCCCCATTGTGACAATTAGTAAAGGCAAACCTGCACATTTGTGAAGCGCTTCATTCACCAAGGGTTTGAACTCGTCATCATGAACTTTGTCTCCCACCAGCCTCTCAAACAAAGTTCTTGCCTCTTCCTCCTCCAGCGAACCAAGGAAGAAGTCCTTGTCGCAGCCCATCTCTCTTCGCAGAACATCACGATATCTTGACGTTAACAATAACTTGCATCCTATGACACTGTTGTCGTGTCTGCAAGGAATGCCAACTTCCCTTAAGTCGAGCCCCTCCCACAGGTTGTCCAGTATTATGAGAACCTTCTTTTTATTCCTCTCCTCGTTTTCCAACCTCCGGCGCAGAAGCATCGCTCGTCCCTTAATAGTCATTATGTTCCTTATGTCGCTAAGGCCCAATGCGTCCGCAATCTCTCTTTGAATCATCTTGATGTCTGGATTCCTTGACACGTCGGCCTTAGCAACCAGATCGAACCACTTCTCCTCCCTTATTCTCCTTTCGGCATCGGCCAAAAGGGTGGACTTGCCCACACCACCCATCCCATAAACCCCGACCACGCTACTGCTGCTGTCAGCAAGAGCGTCAATGATGGCCCGTATGATCAAAGCTCTGGATTTGAAGATGCCATCGTCCCGAAGCTCAATCAACATCGAGTTAGAAGAAGCGGAGGACCGGTCTTTGCATCCTTTCCCTGATGGAGTCAGAGCAAGATCGATGGACATTTTTGTTGATTTTTGTCTGAGAGATAGATGATGAGGAGCAACAGATAGCGAAGGAGAAGAGGAGGACGAAGGATGGCTGTGCCGAGGAGAAGAAAGAGCGAAACAGAGCACGAACGAAGAGAGATGAAGATGGCGTAGAGATTTGAGTGCATAAAAGGACGAAGGGAAAGGAGCGTCCGAGAGCAATCATTGCAAGCATTGAAGAGGTCGGTTACCTAACCCTAGTTAACCCTAGTTAAGACCTTAACTATGCACCAAATGGATAAGTTGTTCCTTTAGTCGGATAGTCACCATTACCGATCTAAGTCTTTTACCTTTCCACCACTGGTGGTGGACAAACATTGATTAGGTGTCTTTCCTTTCGTCCACCGCTAGTAGACAGATATTGATTAGGTATTCCTTTGCCTCCACGCTTATGGACAAGCATTGATTAGGTACTAATTCTAAACCTGTTCTTTTGCTAGTTAATGAAATCATATTGAAAATATAGAACTAACAATAAAATTAAGCTAACAGTTAGATTAGAATGTCAATTATGATTCTTATATTCGACGTAACTTCAACTATAATTGTTAGATTAGAACTTCTAAGGAAATCAATTTTTTGCCATTCTTTATTAACATTTTAAACCAGTTTACTTTATTGAATATCACTATAGTCTACATGATGAGACTAGTATGGGGAATGATTGGGAGCCATCTAACATTACTTCGTGGTCTCTCATTTTGATTGGAGTTTCCTCTTGTTTCTTTTGCTTGGGTTTGTTTAGGGTTTCTACATTTATATTTCAAATCTTGCAATTATAAAAAAAAAAATCAATTTTTAAAATTTTCAAAAATATACAATTATTGACCAGTAGAGTTGTGTTTTCATGATTTACAAGCCTAATTTTTCTTTTTTTCATCTTTAATTAGTTCGAGGTAAAGCAAATTAGAGAAAGATACTTAATATAAGTGTGAACAAATAAAATAAGTTAATTTTAGAAGTCGACAGACATGATGATGGAACGTCGTATGGAATCTTTTCAGAATCACTCTTCGTATATTCCTATTTCATAAGATTCATTTTGTAGAAGCTTATCAAACGGCATATGGATCCACGGAAAAAAAAAAACTAGCGGAGATTTAAATAATCACGGAATTTTGTGCCTAGTGGCACTGGGGCATGTGAATCTCGTTTAGAGTGAATATTTCACGAATTACAAAGGCGTTTCCCAAGAATCGCATTGGCTAACTCGCAAATTACTGGCTTAATAATTAATATACTACTTACAAGTGTTTCTACAGTAATTTTGTCCTTATCCTACATTGCGCAATATAGTACGATAAAATGACCAGGTCAAATTAGCTTCCCAGCTAAATCTGTAGTATGTCGTTTTAAAGCCCAGTATACTCCTCCTTCTAAGGCCTGTAAGAATGTGACAAAGTAGATGAAGTTGAGACGTGATTCGAATAGTGAATATCAAGAACATTCTAGCGGGGCACTCACAAATACACACTATGACATCCTGAAATTCGACTCTGTTTTGATAATGTGAAATAGTTATTTTGTTGACGCACCTATGGTCATTTTACTTTGAGCTGGCCCCTCACGAGTTGACTAATCTATTAGATGAGGCCGTTAAGGGATATAAACGTGGCAAACTAGATAATTCGATCAAAAATCGATTGCTTAACCGTAATAATCAGCAAAGGTCAATACGACATTGTTATAATCGAATTGAGATCAGATATAAGTCGATCCGATGGAAACACATAATTAAATGGTGAGTGATTCTGCCTGATTGCGAAACTCGCGTCGAATGGCAATAACCCGATTTTCTATCGATTTTATACTCGAGATACGTAATTGAAACTTTGCAATTTTTACGATAACCAAGAGTCACCTACGAGTCGGAGATGCACAAATGTGAATAAAAAATTATCGACCACGAGTTAAATGCGCTAAAATCCCTAAAAGCTACCCGATAGGTTAGGTTGTACTAAAATCACGTTCGGTCGATTTTAGCTATGAAATTGAATTCGGTTTCGGGAATCCGAATTCACGATTCATTTTTAGGACATCGTCTTGTCTTTTGGAGAAATTCCATTGAACCCAGAATTTTGCGGAAAAATCAATTTTGGACAACAAAATAAAAATGAAATTCGGATGGGCAGATTAAAGGCTTTATTTGGCCCCTAAAATGGATTAATTTGTGAGAAATGGAGTCTAATTTGTGATTGGAGGGGCATTTGGCTTCAAGGGGTGAAGACTTTGGGGCATATACAATTGAGTGGCTTGATATTTCCCTTGGATTCTTAGTGGCTGCAGCCTTGACCTTCATGGCTTCTCCCTTTCCTCTCCAATTTCCCCTCCCATGTGTGCAAGCCTTTGTAGATAAGCCCCTGCTCCATCTTCATTTTCTTTCTTCAGCTGTTGCAGCGTCCATCTTTCCCTCTACACGTTCAGCCAGCTTCTAGCTCGCCACCACCGCCTCACCAGCCCACCTTGCCGCCAGTGCCACCACCGCAGAACCCTTACCGTCTAGGTCCACCTCCTTTCACATATCCACAGCCACATCCAAGTAGCATCGTCAGCCCACGTCAGCCAAGTAGCAGTCTCGTCCTGAGTTGCCGTTCGCCTCACACCTCCATAGCTATCCAGCCGCCTGTCCCCACGCTGCCCAGCCACCAGCGTCCTCCTAGCTCCTTCTCAGCCAGCAATCGAGTGGCCAGCTTGCCTCAACCCCCAGCAAACAGAGCCGAATCTCAGCCTTTGGCTGAGACTTGTAGGGTTGTTTTCCTCAGCTGCTAGGCCTCCGTTGGAGACGCCGTTGTCTCGGGTTTTCACCGCCATCGTGCTTCCATCGCCGTGAACCCGCCGCTATCTTAATCTGATTAGTTAACTCCCTAATCATTGATTATGTTGTTAATTGTGCTTATGGGTTAGATTAGTGCTAAGTGGATTAGTGCTAATTAAATTAGTTAGCTGAACTAGTTAGTTAGGTTGGTTAGTTTAGTTAGGTTAGTCTACCCTAGGTTAGATTAGTTAACTTGGGTTAGTTAACTCCTGCGAGTAGGATCCACTCTTGAACCATCATCTACACAATCGATGACTTCCGACTTAACGCATCTGTGACCTTTCCAGGATGATACAAGATGTTGCAGTCATAGTCCTTGAGAAGCTCCATCCAGCGACGTTGCCTTATGTTCACTCCTTCTGAGAGAATAAGTACTTTAGGCTTTGATGGTCCGTAAAAATTTGGAACCTTTCTTTGCATAAGTGATGCCTCCAAATCTTCAGGGCGAAGATGATTGCTGCGAGTTCCAAGTCACGCGTCGGATAATTTAACTCATGAGCCCTTAGCTGACGGGATGCGTATGCAACAACTCTCCCGTGCTGTATTAAAACGCAGCCCAATCCTCTATATGACGCATTGCTATAAATCTCATATCCTCTAGGCCCAGACGAAATCGTCAACACGGGTGCGGTAGTCAGCTTTTGCTTGAGCTCTTAGAAAATACACTCGCACTTATTCCTCCATTCGAACTCCTCTTCCTTTTTCAACAATCGTGTCAAGGGCATGGCTATCGTAGAAAACCTTTCCAAGAATCGTCTATAATAGCCTGCCAATCCCATGAAACTTCAAATCTCTATCACCGTTGTTGGTCTCGGCCAGTTTATAATAGCTTCAATCTTGGTTGGGTCCACGAAAATCCCTTCGCCATAAATCACATGACATAAGAAAGCTACACGAGTTAGCGAAAACTCACACTTATTGATTGGCGTATAGCTTGTGTTCTTGGAGGGTCTGAAGCACTGTCCTTAAGTGTTGTTCATGCTCCTCTAGATTTCTTGAATACACTAAGATGTTGTTAATAAACACTATCACGAATTGGTCCAGATACTCCTTGAACACTCGATTCATCAATCCATGAAAGCAACTAGGGCTTTGGTCAGACCGAACGGCATGATGGTGAATTCATACTAGCCGTAATGCATACGAAAAGCCATCTTCAATATATTCTCCTTCTTAATCCTCAACTGATGGCAACCTATCCTTAGGTCAAT
Source organism: Eucalyptus melliodora (assembly GCA_004368105.4). Lineage (NCBI taxonomy): Eukaryota > Viridiplantae > Streptophyta > Magnoliopsida > Myrtales > Myrtaceae > Eucalyptus > Eucalyptus melliodora. Next base: position 426,785 of record CM023405.3, on the reverse strand, counting down.
CTTGGAAAATATCGAAGCTCCTTGTAGCTAATCAAACAAGTCATCTATCCTTGGCAACTGATACTTGTTCTTGATCATTACTTGATTGAGTTGTCGATAGTCAATGCAAAGATGCAACAAACCATCTTTCTTCCTTACAAATAGAACTGGCGCTCCCCAAGGTAATGCACTAGGACGGATAAATCTTTTGTCCAGCAACTCCTACATCTAAACATTTAGCTCCTTTAACTCTGATAGTGCCATACTGTAAGGAGTCTTAGAAATTGACTCCGTCCTAGGGGTCAACTCAATCACGAACTCTATCTCTCTTTCTAGGGGCAAACTAGGCAACTCCTCAAGAAAAATGTCAGAAAATTCCCGCACTATGGTGATGTCCTCCATTCTTGGCTCCTCGATTGACGTATCAACTAAGGTTACCAAATAACCTTGGCAACCCACATCCAGTAACCGGGTTGCCTTAAGTGATGAAATTAAAGTAATCGAGGGTCCTCCTCGACTTCCAACAAACTCGAAACTTTCACCCATTAAGGTGTTAAACTGAATTGCTTTACAATAACAGTCTATGGTAGCTCATTGCTTGGTGAGCCAATACATACCAATAATCACATCGAAATCAAATATTGCCAACACAATTAAATTTATCATGTCCTCTTGATCACCAATCACTAACTTGCAACCGGGACACCCTATCGCCAACAACACTTCATCTTTTAACGGGGTGGATATACTAATGATTGCTTCCAATGGTTTTGAACTTAATCCTACCAACTTAACGAATTGCTCGGCAATAAATGAATGTGTGGCTCCAGGATCAAATAAAGCATAAGCAATATGGTCGTTCAATAAGACTGTACCTGTAACCACATTCTGTGAGTCCTCCGCCTCTCTTCGGGTGATAGCATACACCCTTCCTTGCATCAAAGGCATACTCAAAATGCCCTGCTATGCATTTTGTGACGCACTCCCCATTGTTTGTCCTATCTGTGGTAGTAGTGCCTGCGCTCCCATGGGCCTACGCGCACAATTTTTCACCTAATGGCCTTGTTGGCCACATCCATAGCATGCTCTCATTCTTGCAGGACATGGGGTTGGTCCATGTTTCCTTCCACAAAAATGGCACATGCCATTTGAGTTGGGTGCCGGCTTTCCAATTCCACCCTTTCGGTTGGGAGGAATGGAATACTTTCCTCCTATCATTGGCCTCTTCCCAAACCGGTTGTTATCTCTAATGTGCACAAACCGCAACCCAGATGCGGTGGCCTACTCATTCAAATTCCTCTCAATTAGTTGGGCCCTCTCATACAATTCATCCTAGCCCTTGAGATTCAATGGTACCAATGGTACTAGCGGGTCCACTGGGTCTTCAATTAATCTTGGTGCATACTTTGACAACTCGGCAAACTTCGCCTCATATAGGTCCACGGACATCTGATTTTGACGGAGACGCTAGAATTCGGCCATTTTCTGCTCCTTCGCGCAATCCAAAAAATACTTCCTATAGAAGGCCTTCACGAAGGCATCCGACTCTAGGACCGTACCTTTGTTAAACACTCTCCCTTTGGTGGCTTCCTACCAAGTACTCGCATTACCTTGCAATTGGTAGATAGCCAGGACTACCTTGTTCTCATCAGAGCACCTTAGCAGTTTGATGACCTTCTCTAATTCTCGGATCCAGAAGGTTGCAGCCTCCGGATCGCCCACTCCAGTGAACCTTGGTGGCTTTAGTTTCAAGAACTGCTCCACTAACTTATGCATAAGCCACTCACCATTCCAATTCCTTGTGGGACTTCACAAGTGTGGCGGCGACAATAGCAACAGCATTGGTGGCAGCAGTGGCGACAGCGATAGCAGCAGCTTGATTCTGAGCCTATTGACCGATCATGTTCCCTAAAGTCTCTAACACCTGTACGATCCCATCCAACCTAGGATTGCCTGGTGCTCCTCTTCCAACACTAGTTTGAGGCAGTACCCTTCCCCCAGCACTAGCCAGATCTGGCACTCTCCCTCTAGCACCCACTCATCCCAGTGCCCTCTCTCTGGCACCTTGCAAAGCTACTACGGCCCTTCTCTGATGGGCTCTCTGCTCAAGATCACTCATCTTGCAGGGTCCTTACAGAAACCTGCTTTCCAATTCTAACAAATAATTAGAAATTTAAGCGACCCGCACAAAACGATCAATCAATCGCACGCATAAGCGTAAGGAAAATGTATTTCCTAATTAATTATCCCAAAACCTATTGTACTTTATCACTTCAAACCTTGACTAGGCTCTGATACTACTCGGACAGGGATGTCAAGCCCCGAACCCCGAGTACGCACACATCTCTCAGTGATCGATTAAAAATTCAACGTCCTAAGATGCATCGCCAACCCATTCTTTTTATCCTTCAATTAAACGCATGTGGAAGCGAATTACATTAAACACCCAGTCAATCAACAATAATTGGAATAGTAAAACACAACAATGATTTTCTACAAACTATGATTTATTTATCAGCAGGTTAACCCAAGGTGTTCAATATACACAAACCTACCACAAAATGAAACTCCTATGCAACCTATAAACAAAAATGATCAAAAGGTTAGGGTTAACTTCCGGCTACACAACTCAAAACATCCGTCCTAGTACCCAGGCGCAAAGTCGTGCACAACGTCAGGCGAGTACGGTTCCTTGGGCCCCTTCGGCTCGGAATCTGGATCCACAATGACACCATCAAGGATGTTGATATCCATGGGCTCACCTACTTGCCCATCCACGTTTTCGACGGCCGGTTCATCAAAACCCTGAAGTGGACCCACCCGACCACCATTCGCCTTCATAATAAACCACGCTTTGAAGTGGTGGGGCACCACATGCACAAGCCCCTCATCTACCCACACTGTCATAACCACTAACTCGCGAGAACGGTTGGTCCCGAGGATAGGATATAGAGTAGTCTTTACCTCCATATCCTAGGGGACCCCAAAATGCATGGGGTGACACTCCATACTACGGACCTGAAAATATTTTGACAACGACGGGGTGAGATAAAAATCTCAGTGAGTTAAAAACCCTAAACCTCAATTAGGATACGAATTCGCCTCGAAGGCGGCTTAAGCACACGCCAAACAAAAACTCACCTTGCCTCGGCACATCCTTGCATATTAGCATGTCTCGTACAGTAATAATATGATAACGTGCATAAATAACAATTACAACACATATGGGAATTTCACGTGCATTGTTGACACACGTGTTCCAATTATTATGACCCCTCGGGCCAAGACCAAAGCAAGTGTCGGCGGTCTTCCGGCATAACTGAGCATAGTCCCACCCCATCGGACATGGCATTGTCTAGGACCCCCACCTAAACGGCATTCCATAAAGGAGCTTTGGTCCAGCCTCAACCGCAACTCGGCATCCGATAAAATCGGGCATCGCCCCTAAACTCCCATTGGGTGACGAGTTCGATTAAGTGACCACTCGAGCACACCATCAATCAAGCCAACTTTTATTGCCGTTATTAGCCAAGAACACAATACTTCATTTTCAAATAGTAAACTTGGCCAACCCTTTTTTTTTTTCTATATAACTCTCTGAAAAAAAATTCGTACATGGTCACATATTTGAAATCAACCCGTCAAACCTTGCACACTTCTATTTCAAAACCCCATTGTTTTATTTAGCACATAAAATTTGGCGTCCAAACCCAACACCTCACTTTTTTCCGTTTAATTGCCTATAAAACCGTCTTTCGTAATGATAATCGACATCTACCATAGAGCAATAAAACACATAATATCGTATGTGCAAACAATCAAAATCATGCATAATCTCATCCAAAAAAAACGAGCATGAAATTCTATTTAACGACTAATCCGTCAGTAGTTACACTAATTGCAATTAATTAAATAAATTACGATTAATAAGGACTAAAATCGATTAATTAATCTAAACACAATTAATTAGACTAATCCAAATTACTTACACTAATCATAATTAAATTTAACCTAAACCATCCTTTATCACAATTAAAATTAAACTAGGCTAAATTAAGACTAACCCTCATTCGCACTAATCTAACCACCCCCTAAATGAAATTAACGCCCTAATCCATGATTAGGAAATTAACTCATGAGTTTTCAATGGCGGAGGGCTCGCTGCGACAGTGACACGACGGCATCGAGAACATGACAACCGCAGCTTGAATGGAGGCTCGACGGTAGCAGTGGTGACTCCTCAAGCCCACGGCCACCTAAGGGTTTCGGCTTGGTGTTGGCCTCAATGGGGGTGACGGACAGCACAGCCAAGGTGGTGGGGTGCTAGCAGTGGTGTGGTGGTGATGAGGTAGTGATGGTGCCGGCGATGGTGGCTGGGCGTGGAGATGGAGTGGCGGTGAAGCTGGCGGGTGGTGGCTGGCGTGGAGTTGCAGGCGTGTTGGAGTTGCGGGCGTGTTGGGGTGCTGGCGTGAGGTGAAGTGGATGGTGCGGCAGCGAAAAGAAGAAGAAGCTGGAGAAGAGAAGGGATGAGGTGAAGGGAAGAATGGGCAGAGGGAAGATCAGCGTAGGGGGGGTTTCTTGCGTTAGAGAGGAAGAAGAGTGGGAGAGAGAGAGAATAAAGAAGAACAAAAAAAAGTTTCCTTAGAAAATATCTCAAATTTCATCATCACACTCTATCCACTAGCCACAAAAGTCTTCTAAGCTTATCTATCGACTCCCAAATATCTTTTTTAGTATAATTTCTCCAAAATAAGGCTTTTTGGGGGTAGCAAAATCCACTTTGGCCTCTTCATCCGAATTTGAATTCCCTTTCATTTTTGTCCGAAATTCCTTTTTCTGAAAAATTTTGGACTTGTCGAAATTTTGGCGAAAGATGAGACGACATCCAATAATTAAATCGTGACATGCTCAAAAGTTTGATTCCCGAAACTGAATTAAATTTCTTAGTTGAAATCGATTGAGCACGACTTTAGTACAACCTAATCTATTGGGTAACCATTAGGGATTTTAGTGTGTTTGACCTGTGGTTGATAATTTTCAATTCACATTTTTGCATCTTTGAATCGTGAATGACCCTCAGTTGTCATGTAATTACGAGGGTTCAATTACGTATCATGAATATAATATCGATGGAAAATCGGTTTATTGCCATTCAAAGCGAATATCATAATCATGCGGAACCACCCGCAATTCAACTACGTACTTCCATCGAATCAGCTTATATCCGTCGCTAATCGATTTATAATAGTGTAGTATTGACTCTTGTCAATTATTATGGTCGAGCGGTTGATTTCTAATCGAATTCTCTAGTTTGTCGCATATATAACCATTTTTGGCCTTACCTAATAGATTAGTTAACTTGTGAGTGATCAGTTCAAAGTAAATGATGGTAAGTGTGTCAATGAAATAAGCATTTTATATATTCGAAACATGGGCCAAATTTCGGGATGTCATAGCAATTGTGTTCTCAAACTTTTAAAAAGTGCAATTAAGTCCTAAAACTTGTCAAATTGGTCCAATCAAGTCCTTCCGTTGATTCCACATTTGAAAATTTTAGGACTTGATAGCACTTTCATGAAGACTTTTAGGACTTGATTGCACTTTTTGAAAGTTTTATGACTCAATTGCACTTTCATAACAAGTTTTGGGACCTCCATTGTACTTATCCCTATCTATTAGGACCATTCCAAAAGATTATGGCTAATTTCTAACAAATAAAATGTTGTGACTATTTAAAGTTATCGGATTTTCTCCAAGTAATTAAGTTGAAAAGGGTCTTTTGCATATAAGAAAATTATTATATAAGTTCGCCTTCCTTTAATAATCAATGGGCACAAATGTGGAGAGCCCTTTACCTAGAAGCCCATGAAATGTCTTGCAATTAAGTTGATAAGGATCTCTTGCATAATTACCTAGTTTATAAGGAATAAGTGCATAAAAAATTATCATATAAAGATAGTATTTTTTTAATAACCTAGGAGAATGAGCATGGAGACCTGTCTATCTAAAAGACCATGATATGTCCTATAAACCCCTAGAACCGGTTAAACTTAGGCCTTTGGCTTATGTAGATGGCTTTACACAAAACGTTTTGCATGTAATTTGTGGAATTCGAATGAGCAATAAAATCATCTTAAAAGTATAGAAATATATTATAATTAAACTAAATGAACAAGAAAAAATTGAAGTTTAATTTTCTAAATGATATCCGGATCGAATAGTTCTAAAACATTAAGTGATAGTTTTATTGATTTATCTATTCAATAGCAATTTTGATGATGTTCTACCTTTTGACATATTAGACTTTGGCTAACTTGGACCCTGATATGTCCTTATTGACAATGCTCATTCCATTAGTGAGTTGCCATTACCAAGATGCTATTTAAATGAGTCAATCTCATCCACAGCGCCAAAAGGATGACAAACTTAGAGAAGAGAACGACTCATCCCTAGTTATAGACTTATAGACTATCTGAATAAAAAACCAAAACCGAAACAACAAGCAAAACTCGCGGTAACATCCGGCAAATGTGCCAAGAAGAACGGCTTTTTATTGAAATAAAAACTTCAAGGTTGTCCTTATTCCAACCCAACATGGACAAAAACAAAACGAGACAAAAGCGACATAACGCATCTCTTGTTTTCTCACCACTACGAAGAAATTCTTCAAATTCTTTTTTCATTTCCCCGACACGACACCTTGAACTATTCAATGTAAAGACTATAACAAGTAATCCAATCGTGATATACGTGATATCTCGAATCGAAATACATGCTGTCACAAGCTTTACATTAGAGTTCTTCTTTGTTTGAGGGGGCCTTGATTGGATGCAAGTGCTAGATCACCTGCTTGACCCGGAGAAAGCGTAGGCAACCTTACTGACATTTTAGTCTCCTTCCTTTCCCACCATGCTAATGGGCAAACCTTAGTTAAGTCTCCATCCTTTCCTCCACCACTACAGTCCTCCACCACTACGGGACAAACATTGATAAAGTCTCTATGTTATTGATTAATATATTGCATAGCTCCGCTTATTGACATATTAGACTTGGACTTGTTGGAGAAAACTTCCTTATTTGTTTTGAAGTTGACAAAACATTTCCATCAGTCTAGTCTGAAGACTTGCATACTCTATTGTCAAAGTCAAAAGACCTCCAGACTCAAGATTTAAAGTCTGCCTTCACTGATAGTTTCTAGACCAACGAAGAAAAGTTTTATCCTTTGAAGAAGACTTATCCAAATGCGAGTATATCTTTAAGGATTTGATTCGTACGGTTGAAGAAGATCTCACGGCTGGAGATAGCATCATGTGATCAATTATTCCTATTGAAATCAATTCGACTAATTAGATTTGATGATTGGCAAAGTATACTTGGAAGGTTGATACTTATGGAAACCTAGATCCTGATTGTATGTGCAAGTAAGATTAGTGAGCTATCATCACATTCCTTATATAACTCGAGATCTCCTTAATTGATTCTATCCAATGGGTAGATTGGAAGAATTCATTTGGAATGTGCCAACAATTATGAAGGCATAGGGGAGTATATAAGGAAGACGCTCGAGTTATTCAAGTGTGTGCGTGAAAGAAAAATTCCAAAGTCTAAAGCTTCTAGTTCTTTGCTATTTCAATTGTTGAGTTCAAATTGTACTCAAAAGAGAGATTAAATTATTGTAAGACCTTGAGGAAGTGTAGCTGAGTCTCTACACTGTGAAATCAAGAACGTGAAGCTGTAAATTCTCTTTTGGTTCTTAGTGAAATCCAACCAGTGGGCTGTCAGTGCGGGAGAGTCGACGTAGGCTTAGTTTAAGTAGAACCACTATAAACCTTGTATTTTGATTCTCTTTTCCTAATCTCTTTACTTTAATTCGTGGCTTTATATAACTGTTTATAGTCTTTCACGCCTTCAGTCTATTATTCTCAGAAGCTGATTTATTCTATTAAAGTTTTGCAAAAACTTCTTTGATCACCTATTCATCCTTCTCTAGGTGCTCTTACTAGCCCTATCAATTGGTATCAAAGCCTGTGTGCTCATTTAATTGAAGTATTTTTACTTTTGAGTTAAAGATCTATGGCTAGTATGTTGGCTCTAGGTTTGGTTGAAGGGCAAAACAACACCAGACCACCTTATTTCGATGGAAATGAATACAGCATATGGAAAAATAAGATGAAGGAATTCCTAAGATCAAAAGATCCCTTGGAATGGGATGTGGTAGAAAAAGGAATCATTTCTAAATCTGTATCAGTTTCAGAAAGAGGAAAAAAAGTCGTAGAAGCTAGCGAGATGACTCAAGAAAAAATAACAAAGAGACAAGCTTTTGATGCTAAAGCAATTTACTCCTTATATTGTGCGTTATCTCCTATTGAGTATAACAGAATATCTTATTGTGAAATAGCCAAAGAGATCTAGGATAGGCTGCACATTACCTATGAATGAACTGATCGAGTGAAAGAAACAAGGATCAATATTCTACTTAGACAGTATGAAGCCTTCAAGATGAAGCCAAGAGAGTCTATCATTGATATGTTTAGTCGTTGTACAGAAATTATAAATGGTCTAGAGTATTAGGGACAACCAATCTCAGGACCTAAGAAGGTTAACAAATTGCTGCGTGGACTTTCCAAAGATCGGAATCACGTAAAGACCTCAATAAGGGAAACACAGAGGATCATGTCACTCTCCATAGACAAACTAGTTGGCACACTTCAGTCCTATGAAGTGGAGCAAATCAACGAGGAAGAAGATCCCAAAGGTAAGAAGTCAATTGCCTTAAAATCTAATGATGATTTTGATGTTGCAGACTCTGAACAGGATATGGACGATGAAGAGCTAGCACTTATGATAAGAAGATTCAGGAAATTGAACAAAAAAGGAAGAAGATTCAATTGGAAGAAAGAAAGCACTTAAAAGTTTCAAAACAAATCAACTGAGGATGATAAATCCAATAAAGATGTGATTTGTTTTGAAAATTTGAAAATTTAGACAAAAGTTTTGCCGTTTTAAAATAAAATGCAGACTCTCTTTCAAAAGAAAATACATTTTTGGAAAATGACATTTCAAATATTTCAAAAAGGTTTTCAATAGGATTTGAGAAGTTAGAAAAAATTCTTTCAATACAAAGAACTTACTTTAACAAATCAGGCTTGGGAATGCCTTCTGAAACCATTCCTCTAATTGATTTTCCAAAATTAAAGGAAAGAATCAAACAAAGACTTACAAAAACATTTTATAGAAATCATTTTCAAAAAGTCTTTGTAAAACCTATTGGTTGAAGTACTTTCAAATGTTCTAAGTGTAATAGGCCAGAATACTTTGAGAAAGAATGTCCTCTAGTTTGGAGACTTGTTAAGAATGATTAGACAAAGACTGTATATTGCACTAACTCCACTAGATCCAAGAAAATGTGGGTATCAAAGAAAGCTTGAGTTTCGTTTTTAATTGCAGGTAACTATCAAGAAAAAATGTTAAATGGTATTTGGATAGTGGCTGTTCAAGACACATGACTGAAAATTCAAGTTGTTTTATAAAATTTGTTCAAACAAATGGTGGAAAAGTCTCTTTTGGTGGAAATAGCAAATGAATAATTGTTGGATGCGGAACAATAAAAATTGGAAGTCTTACAATCAACAATGTCTCCTTGGTAAAAGGACTAAATTACAATCTACTCAACATTAGTTAAATGTGCGACACTGGATACGAAATAAATTTCTAAGAAGGAATATGTTCGAGAATCAATAAAGATCTTTCTCAATCTTTTATTGGACGAAAACATAGGAACATTTATCTTATGGATATAAAACCAAAAAGGTCTCAATGTCTAATATTAATTCAAGATGAAGCTAATCTTTGGCATAGAAAGCTTGGCCATGTCAACATGAAGCAAATTGCCAAGATCTCTTCCAAGAAACTTGTTCATGGAATCCCCAACTTGAAATATAAAAAATTTGACTTATGCACATCATATGTGTTGGGAAAATAGGTTAGAAATTCTTTTAAACCAATAAATCAAATTTCCACTAATTGTGTATTGTAGCTCCTACATATGGATCTCTTTAGACCAATTAGAACTCAAAGTATTGGTGGAAAGAGATATTGCCTAGTAATAGTGGATGATTATTCACGATTTACTTGGGTTTACTTTCTAGCAAGTAAGTCTGAAACATTATCTCACTTTTCAAAGTTTGCCAAGAAAGTACAAAATGAGAAAGGATATGCTATTTCAAGCATACGGACAGACCATGGCGGTGAGTTTGAAAATCAAGACTTTGCAAAATTTTATGATGAATCGGGTTTTCAACATGTGTTCTCTTCTCCATACACTCTAGAACAGAATGGAGTTGTAGAAATGAATAATGGATCTTTGCAAGAAATGGCAAGAACTCTTTTAATTGAAAGTAATATTTCTTCTTGCTTTTGGGTTGAAGTAGTTTTTACAGCATGTTATATTATTAACAGAGTATTCTTAAGGCCTATTCTGAAAAAAAAAAAAAAAAAAAAAAACTCCATATGAGTTATTTAAAGGAAAGAAGCCAATTATTTCTTATTTTCATCTGTTTGGTTGCAAATGTTTTGTCTTGAAAAATGCAAAATGATCGAACTGGTAAGTTTGAAGAAAAATTAGACGAAGGAATCTTTCTTGGATATTCAACCTCCAGCAAAGTCTACAAAGTATTCAACAAGAAGACTCAGTTTGTGGAAGAATCTATGAATGTCAAATTTCAAGACTTTTTGCAAAATCAATTGATTCAGACTCAACCTAAAGAATATGAACCTGTTGTGGACTCTACAAAGTCTACTGCCCCTGAAGTAGCTCAGACTTTAGAAGAACAACAATGAATGGATGTTGAAGAATCAACTGAAGCAGAAGATCAGCAATCTGTCAAACCGACAAGCAATTGGAAGCACAAGTCTAGTTATCCCAAAGAACTCATCAAATATGTTGCAAGTACCTCAAAGTTAGGTCTGTGGTATCCCAAAGAATGAGACTTTACTCTTCTTATATATTCAAACACAGATCTAGTAGGTTGCAGAGTTGATAGAAAGACTACTTCAGGCACTTGTCAATTGTTAGGAAACAGGACAGTATCATGGTTCTCAATGAAGTAAAGTACTGTGGCCCTTTCAACAGCATAAGCAGAGTATGTGGCCCTTGAAAGTTGCTGTTTTCAAATCTTATGGATAAAACAACAACTGAAAGATTTTGGAATTAAAGACTCAAATATGACAACACCAGCACAATTAATCTCACAATGAATCTAATTCTTCATTAAAGAGCAAAGCACATAGAGATTCGACACCACTTTATAAGAGATCATGTTCAAAATGGAAAAATTATTATTCAATTCATTGATTCAAAGAATCAACTAGCGGACATATTTACAAAGTCACTAGAGAAAAGCCTATTTGAGTCTATTCACATTAGACTAAACATCATATCTTTTAAAGTCTAAAGGAGCTCAAACTCAGAGATAAAGTCTTAAGGTATTTAGACTCAGAAGACCAAAAGTTACTACTGTAAGTTATTTCGATATTGGTAATTTAATTTTTGGTTAAAAACTTGAAAATGTACGAATACTCATTAATCACTAATTGATTGAAATTATTCTTCCAAGTTTTTTTTATGACATTTATTCAATTTCAAAAAGGCATTTAATTATTTTCAAAAAGGTAGTTATCTATTTTCAAAAAGGTAGTTATTCTTTTTTGAAAAGGTATTTATATTTTTCCTTTTATGTCATTACATTTACCTCACTTCACTTGCTTTATATATTGTTGAAATCCGTCTTCTTCGTTTTCACTCTCAAACCCTAAAATGTTCCAAACTCCCACTTGCTCTCACTTTCCCTGTTGTTTAATCCAAAAAGTTTTCATCTTTCAAGCAAAGACTATGAATTTCTCCCTTAGAAGAGACAATGTCTTTGAGAAAGTCATCAAGAATTGCAAGTAGGGGACCACGGCACATGCTTGAGGACCCTACGCACTTCGACTTGACCGAAGAAGAAGATTCTACTCCACCATAGTGACCAAGTCAGCAACAACCTTCTCGGCAGCGTCAAACTCCTCCACCGACTCATCAAGAAGAAGAAGTGTTGGAAGAAGTGGAACTTGTAAGAACGTTAACTCCTCAAGTTGCTTTCAATCTTTATTCTAATTTGAAAAGAGGGGGAACTGCTATGACCTTGATTGATGAATACTTGCGAGAGAGAGGTTATAAGAATGAGACTCTTTTTCCGTGTGATATGGAAAAGATGGGTATTGCCAAAAATGGATCGGCTGAAAAAGCCTTCGCTAACTTTCCTAGTGACCTACGCTTTGGGACTGCTAATCAACCACAAGGACAGGACGACGATGAACGTATGTTTACCCATTTTTAGCCTAGAACAGGAGTGGCTACAAATATTGCTAGTGATGGATCAAGTCTTTTCAGATCGAAAAACCACGAGAGGGTTTACTTGAATTTGATGAAGAGAGGGGTCATGAACCCTAGGAGTGTCGATTTTGATTTCATTGATTTGGTGAAAGTAAGTCTGCAAGAGAAGTTCGCTCTACTGCGATTGGAGTGATTTTGTTTTGAATCTACTACTGCTTATCTTAAACTCACAGCATATTTCTACTCGAACTTATCTTTCGTGGATGCAAACAGTTTCTCTTTCACAGTGATGGATAATGAGTTTTTGGTGAATATGGACACATTGGCTGACATAATTGGGGTGGAAAGAGTGAGTTTCCAACCAATTAGTGTGTCTGTTACTCATTCTACTCTGTCATTGGTGAAAGATCAAGATGCTGAAGGCAAGATTTCCTACTCTAAGATGAATGCTTCTAACATCTTGTTGCACAAGATCGTAATCAACTGCATCCATCCAAAGTCGACATCCAAGACTGATGTCTCTCGGTTTAAAGCGAAATTGGTGTATGCCATCAACATTGGCTACAAATTCTCTCTGCCTCACACCATATTGTTTCATATGTACAAAACAGTGGTGAAGGATAAGGGACAACTCCCTTATTTTGCTCTTATCACGCGTCTTTTTAGACATTTTAAAATTCACATCTCTGCACCACTATGTTTGACAATGATTTCTCCAATGGTGATTGGATTTAAAATGGTCACAAATATATGTTTGAAAGAGCTAAACAATGTGTTGGAGCGTATGAAGGAGAAGTCTCTCGTCAAAGCAAAACAAGACTCTACTGCAGCGAAGAGGAAAGGCAAGGAGCCCATGGCTGCTCTAGTGAAGAAGAAAAGAATTCTCATCTTGCAAGATGAAGAGGATGAGGATAAAATGACTCTTTCAACCTTAAGAAATTTGAAGAGTTTTGTTAACTTTCAAGAGACTCAAGAAGAGCCAAAAGAAAGAGAAACAGACAGAGAAGAGACAGAGAAGGAAGATGAACAACAGAGGAGGATAGAGGAAGAAAAATGAGAAGAGGAAGAAGAGGAAAGAAGAGGAGATGAAGAAGAAGCAGAAAGAAGATAAAGAAGAGGACAAGAAGGAGAAAAAGACCAAGGTCAAGAAGACTCTTTTGAGCTAACTTTGGCTGTCTCCTTATCTAGTAATTTTGAGATGGCAGGAACTAGAACTACTGACACGCATCACTCTGAAGCTGAAGTTGATTAAGAAGAAATCTTACCTACTCCACCCGAAGGCAACCAAATAGGGGGAGCTGTTGGACAGAAAGGTATTTCTTCACCTATCTTTACTAGTGATGTGAGTCGTTCTGCAGCGGATCCAGAATTTTGCAAGGCTTGAGAAGATAGTGAATTTTACGGGAGAGTTCGAGCTTGTTCGCCTTCCAAAACAATCATAATTCTAACTCTATTTTCAACCAACTCTTTTATTTATTCTGTGACATTCTGATTTTCCAATTCTAGTTTCAATTGAATAAGTCGGGCATTTCATCTTTGCGCCTATAGCTCTCTTCTCTGAGTTGGCCACTCACGAGATAACTAGTCTATCAGGTGAAGCCGTTAAGGAATCTAAACGCAATAGACTTGAGAATTCAACCAGGAATCGACTGCTCAACCATGCTAATCTGCAAGGGTCATTAAGGCACAGATCGATTAGAGTGGAGATAGGTCGATTCGACAGAACCATGTAATTAAATGTAGGTGATTGCACTTAATTGCAAAATTCTGATCGATCGGCACTAGACCGATTTCTCTGTCGTTTTGGTAACCTGTGTCCATATTTGAAATCTTGAGATTTCCACAACAATCGAGAGTTACCAATATGTCAAAGATGCACTTTGTGGCTTGAAATTAATCAACCACATGTCAATTGCACGGAAAATTCCTAAAAGTTACCTGGTAGATTAGCACACGCTAAAGTCGTGCCAGATTGAAATTAACCGTGAAATTGAACTCAATTACAAAAATTGGAAGTTCTGTCAAGTCACAATTCATTTTAAGAATATCGACTCATCCTTAGAAGATTTTTCTATAAACCGAGATTTTTGGCAAAAAAGTAAAGTAAGGCCGTTTTTGTTCGAGATTGTCAGAGGGCCGTTTTTGATCGAATCTTTGGGAAGCAAGTTGGATCATTTGATGGGGAAAAGTCATAAGAAGGTTGAGGACACATGGGTTAATTTAATTGAGCTTCAATTGGATGAAATTGAGTGAGAATTGATTGAATTTGATGTACAGGAAACTTGAGGAGAGAGAATGGGCTGATGTCATGTGAGGTCATGTGGGGGCAAAGCAAATGAAATTTTGACAAGTGTAAAAGGCTTGAAGACTCACCAAAGGGCCCCCTCTTCAGCAGTCCATCTTCTTCCTTCATTCATGGCTTTCTCCATAAATGAGGCTTAGGAAAAGCTCAAGAGAACCAGAGGAAACCGAGCTCACCAGCCCCTCCATCGTCGCACGCCCGAAAGGCCATCGTCGGCCATTTTCCTCCCCTATTTTCTCCTCGCTCTAGTTTCTACTCCAGCCGACCTTTTTCCAAATATCCAAGTAAAAAGTCAACTTCCCAGATGAATCAGAAAACGAGCCACATATCACTGTGACGAGGACATCCAGACCGTTCCAAAAAGTCCAGCCTCGCCTCGAACTGAGCCGCCGTCCATCCGATACGCCACCGTGAAGTTACCGGTCGTTGGACCGTCTGGCTGCATGCCGCTTGCACTGTTTCGCGTTTTCGGCTAGTTTTCTCCCATTTCGGTCATTCCTCCACCCATCCCAACCTTTAGCAAGACCCCCAAGACCCCGGGGAGCCACCGGTTGCCAACCACCTGCTTGCCGGAGCTCTGATTGGCCCGTTTCCTCACCGTTCAGCCCTTCTTCTTCTCTGGCTCGGTCCAGCATTAATTCTATAATTGTTACAGAGCCTCATTTCAAACATTTATTTATAACTATTACAATTCTTTATTCTGGATATTAACTTTGTAATTGTAAAAAATATTTAATTTGACCGTTATTTCTGAAACTATTTCGAAGCATTAATTGGTCATTTAAATCTGAAATCATTTCAAATCATTAAACTATCAATTTATTCTAAAACTATTTCAGATCATTTGTGACCATTAAGTTCTAAAACAATTTCAAAACTTAATGTGACTGTTACATCTGAAAAACGTTTTAGATATTTAATTTAGCCATTAAGCCTGAAACTGTTTCAGATCATTGATTTTGCAATTGATTCTAAACTCACTTCAAATCATTAATGATGCGATTAATTCTAAACTCACTTCAGATCATTAATACAGCTATTAATTCTAAACTTACTTTAGATTTATTAATTTGGTCACTAAATCTGAACACGCTTCATATCTTAGATTTGGCCGCAGAGTATGAAATCCACTTCAGACTTTGTAAACTTTGAAGCCCTTTCATCAAGACTTTTATTTCTTACCTAACTCAATCTTATTGGCTCAATTGCAAATACATTTGCAAAATTCTCTCTCTCGTTCAAACATCATTCTAATTGGTTATGGTGTATGACATCCCTAGGTTCATCACTAAGCTAGCAACAGGACTTGTACTAACACATTAGTAGAACCAAACGAACCTGTTAACTTTGGCGACTGTGCAATTCAATCTTTCTATCTTACCATGTCCCGATTGAACAAAGGCCATGGAACTATTGGTCAAGCCACAAATTCGATCATATGCACAAATCTAATTGACATGCATTTTTTGAGATATGAACCATTAATTCTCAATTACAACCTCAATAGAGGATTTCAATATAATGTCACGATTAGATCGCATAGGACATTAATCTTGTATATCCATATATAACAAGAAAATAGATTTGATATTGTGCACGATTGTGCCTTCGTATGTGAACAAACTATAACCATCAAGTACATAGATGGTTTGACGAAGCGTCAATATGCACACTTGTGAACCATAGCCATCCAACATACAAGTCAGCATCGTGCCTTAGGTCTAAGGATCTTACACTTGACCAAAGCATGAACGATCAGACATTGACCCCGCTAAAAGTTTCCATGTTGCTAGTCGTTCTATGTATGTCACATTTAGTGAACTTGTCCAATACAAGCACTTGTGTTCTAGGTCGGATATCACAATATCCAATGACTTGTAACTCATCATCCCCTCAAGTATCGAATACTGAATGGTGAAGCTTGAGAATGTTGGAGAAAACTCCTTTAAATGTTTTGAAGTTGACAAAATTTATCCAAAGTCTAGTCTGAAGACTTCCAGACTTTAGTGACAAAGTCTGAAGATCGCTAGACTTTAAGTTCAAAGTCTGGCCACATTGACAAATTCCAAAGTCAACGCTACTGAAGAATGAAGACTTATTCATATGCAAGATTATCTTTATTTATTCAAGAATTCAATTCGTATGGCTTATGGATGGCTTTCTGGTTGGATATAGCACCTACATGATTAACTATCTTTATTGGAATCAATTTCGATAATCAAATCTTTTGGAAGGCAAGCAAACTTGGAAAGTTCTACTTATGGAAACCAAGATCCTGATTGTATGGGTGAACAGAATTGACGGGCTTTCATCTCAATCATCAAACGGCTCGAGATCTCTTTGATTGATTCTATCAAATGGGTTGATTGGAAGAATTCATTTGAAAAGTGCCAATGGTCGAGAAGGCATGAAGGAGTATTTAAGGTCGACTCTTTAGTTATTCAAAGAAGTGCGTGAAAGAAAAATTCCAAAGTCTAAAACTTTCTAGTTCCCTGCTATTTCATTCACTGAGCTCAAAAGAGAAAAACTTATAGTGTGACTTTGTGAAATAGAAGCAAACTCTTCACTGTGAAGTTGAGATCACCAAGCTGTAAAATCTCTTTTGTTTCTTAGTGAAATCTAGCCAGTGGGCTGTCAGTATGGGAGAGTGGACGTAGGCTTGACCTAAGCCGAACCACTATAAACCTTGTGTTCTTATTCTCTTCCCTGAACTCCTTTATTTTGCTCATAATTTTATCTAACTGCTAAATTCAAAACTAGTTCATAGTCTATCATTTTCTAAAAGCAAATTACTTCTACTGAACCTTGCGAAAAATTTTGTTCACACCTATTCACCCTCCCCTCTAAATGTTGTTACTAGCCCTTTCAATTGGTATCGGAGCTTTTGTGCTTATATTTATTGAAGTGTTTTACTTCTAAAGCTAAAGAGCTATGGCTAGTATTTTGGCTCCAGGTTTGATTGAAGGCCAAAGCAACACCAAACCTCCTTACTTTGATGGGAAGGAGTACAATGTGTGAAAAAACAAGATGAAGCCTGGAAAATCCATCACTAATATGTTCAGGTACTTCACAGAGATTATAAATGGCTTGGCATACTAAGGACAGCTAATCTCAGGACCAATGAAGATCAATAAACTGCTGTGTGGACTCTCCAAATACTAGAATCGCGTGAAGACATCAATTAGAGAAACCCAGAGGATCATGCCTCTTTTAGTAGACGAACTAGTAGGCACACTTCGATCATATGAAGTTGAGCAGATCAATGAGGAAGAAGATCCAAAAAGTAAGAAATCAATTGCATTAAAATCTAACGATGATTCTAATGATATAGATTCAGAAGATGACATGGACGATGAAGAGCTAGTGCTCATGATTAATAAGTTCAGGAAGTTGAATAGAAATGGAAGAAGATTCAACTAGAAGAAGTAGAGCACTCAAAAATTCTAGAAGAATCTAACTAAGGACAATGAAAACAACAAAGATGCGATATGCTTCGAATGCAGGAAAAATGAGCACATCAGACCTAACTGTCCTCTATTGAAGAAAAAGAATGGAAGAATTGAGAAATACAAAAAGGCTCTCAAAGCAGAAATATGGAGCGATACCGAGTGCGAGGAAAGTGATGAAGAATATGCCAACATATGTTTGATGGCCAATTCAGAATCAGACTCAGATTTTGAAACAAATTCTGATTTAGACTCGAACAAAGAAGTTGAGGTTAGCAATTTAAAAATTTATGTTAAAGTCTCAAAGTATATAGATGAACTCAGTCTCAATCTCAAAACATCTCTTAAAAGGATTGAACTAAAAAGGGAGAATTCTAAACTGAGACAATAGGAAAATTCTTGGAAAAAAAAGTTTGAAAGTTTAGATAAAAGTTTTGTTGATTTGAAAGTAAATTTTGATTCTCTTTTTAAAGAAAATACCTTTTTGAAGGAAGATATTTCAAATATCACAAAAATATTTTCAAAAGGATATGAGAAGTTGGAGAAAATTCTTTCAGTATAAACACCTTATTTTAACAAATTCGGTTTGGGTATGACTTCAAAAACTATTCCTTTAATTGATTTTCCTAAAGTTAAAGAAAGAATCAAACAAAAACCTATAAGAGTATTTTAGAAAAATATGTTCAAAAGGTTTTTGTAGAACCTATTGGCCGAAGTGCTCTCAAATGTTCAAAGTGTAACAGTTCAGAACATTTCGAGAAAGAATGTCCCAAGGTTTGGAGACATGTTAAGAGGAATTGGGCAAAAAATATTTTCAATACTAACTCTCTTGGACCCAAGAAAATATGGGTACCAAAAAACGCTTGAGTTATTCTTTTGATCACAAGTCACTATCAAGAAGAAGATCAAATAGTATTTTGATAGTGGCTGTTTGAGACACATGACACGAGATTTGAGCTGCTTTATAAAACTTGTTCAAATGAATGGTGGAAAAGTTTCATTTGATGGGAACAACAAAGGAAGAATTGTTGGATGTGAAACCGTGAAGATTGGAAGCCAAACTATCACCAATGTCTTCTTGGTGGAAGGTCTGAATTACAATCTACTTAGCATAAGTCAGCTTTACGATCTTGGATTCAAAATAAATTTCCAAGAAAGCATCTATTTAGGAACAAGTAAAGACTTCTCTTAATTTTTCATTGGATGAAGGCATGGAAACATTTACCTTTTGGATATAAAACCATAAAGTTCTTAGTGTCTTATATCCATTCAAGATGAAGCAAATCTTTAGCATCGAAAGCTTTGTCATGTCAACATGAAGTAGATTGCCAAGATTTCATCCAAGAAACTTGTTCGTGGTCTCCCCAACCTGACTTATCAAAAGTTTGAATTATGCATTCCATGTGTTTTGGTAAAACAGGTTATAAGTTCCTTTAAACCTGTAAATCAAGTTTCCAGAAACCGAGCTTTGCAGCTTTTGCATATGGACCATTTTGGACCAACCAGAACTCAAAGTATTGGTGGAAAGAGATACTGCCTAGTAATCGTGGATGATTACTCTCGCTTTACTTGAGTTTACTTTCTGGCAAATAAGTCTGAAGCCTTCTCTCACCTCTCAAAGTTTGCCAAGAAGGTTCAGAATGAAAAATGATATGTCATTTTAAGCATACGAATAGACCATAGAGGTGAGTTCCAAAATCAAGACTTTGCGAAGTTCTATGATGAATTTGGTTTCCAGCATGTTTTCTCTTCTCCATACACTCCAGAACAAAATGGGGTTGTGGAAAAGAAGAATAGATCATTGCAGGAGATGGCCAGAACCCTCTTAATTGAGAGCAAAATTTCCTCTTGCTATTGGGCTAAAGCAGTTTCTACAACTTGCTACGTCATCAACATAGTATTCTTGAGATCTATTCTAGAGAAAACTCCCTATGAAGTGTAAAAAGAGAAGAAGCCAAATGTTTCTTACTTCCATGTATTTGGCTGTAAATATTATGTTTTGAAAAATGCAAATGATCAAACTGAGAAGTTTGAAGAAAGATCACGTGACAGCCTAAATTTTTAGATTTCGTTTTCGATTAAATAAATCAGGCCTTTCATCGACGCGCCAATAGTGTTATTCTCTGAGCTAATCACTCACAAGATAACTGCACTATCTTGGGAACCAATTAAGGAATCTAAATGCAATGGATTTAAGAATTCGACTAGGAAATCGATTGCTCAACCATGTTGATTTGCAAGTGTTGACACCTAAATTTTGGCGATTAGGTTATTTATTTGTTGCATAGAAAATTATGGGTTAATTTTATTAATTGCATAGCATACAGATTTAGGTTGCATTTATTTTTGTTATTTGTATTTTTTGCATTTTATTGGACGGAAGGCGGATGGTTTCAAATTAGTTGGACTAAGCCCATGAAACGAGCAAGTCGGCCCAAGCCCATATTTTTAATGATCGAAAATTATCTCGTGGGAAAATTAATTTTGAAATTTCAATCAAGATATGAAATTTTTTAGATAGGGCAGATGGGTAAAAAATATTGCGATTTGTCTTTAAAAGATTTGGATTTAGAAAAAAATTTCATCTTGATCTCGAATCCTTATCAATATGGGATGAATTTTGTGAAAAGATTTGCGAAAATTGATTCGATGAAGAATTTGAAAATCCAATTCCTTTCCCTATAAAAGACCGTATGCGTACGAGGTAAAGGGGGGGCTTTTCGCTAGGGTTTCTTTTGGTGGAGGAAGAGAAGAAAAAGCAAAAGTGAAAAGTAAAAGAAAAGGCAGAGAGAGAAGACAGACAAAAGGGGGAGTGATTTGACCCTTACTATTCATCGTCTTCCCAAATTCGCTGCCCCACCTCTGCAATTAACTGGCCGGCTCTTCTTCAACGGTTGCTCTCGCCTCACTGTTCGACCCCAGCAACGGAGCTACACCTCACCGGCGACCCAGCGTCGATCCGTCGCCCTGCCGGCCTCGCCGCGCCTACACCGTCCAGCGTCCACCACCGCCGCTAACGCCAACCGTCCGCGATAACAGATCCCGCGGGTACCACCACTCCGAGCACCACTTTGTTCCGCGACTGCCCCTGCTGCTTCCGCCGGCCATCGTCACTCCTCCTGCAATCCGCGTCAGACGCTGCCGCTCGTTCCCCTGCGACGACCTACTGCCCGCCCATCGCCACTCAGCCGCGCCGAACGCCGACCCATGCCATCGCCGTTCCTGTACCTGCGTGATCTGCCTCCGTCGCATCTCCGTGCCGATTTTCCACCGCGTGGTCGCTGAGCTTCCCTCTGCTGGCCGCGCGTTCGCCACCACAGTGACCCGTGACGCCAGAGCCGTACGCCGCACCTCCGTCTCTGTTCTGTCACTAGTTCTCTCTCGCCGCTCCCCCTGCGACGCTGCTGCTGCTGCCGGTCCACTCTCGCCAAGGCTCCGAACGTCGGCGACCAACTGCCCCTGCCGGACCTCCGATCAGCTGCTCTTGGTTGAGTACGCACGAGCTGCCGAGACCTATTTTGGAAAAAAGAAAAAAAGGAAAATTAATTAGGTAGTTTTTTCTTTTTACTTTTTTTATGTTATTTTCATTTATTTACTTACTTTGTTTTTTTAGTAGGATTATTCCTGAATGAATGGTTGAATTCCAACATGAAAAAGTCCCTCAAGCTAAGGATTGATAGTCCGATTTTCGCGCCCGAAATCCGACTCGCAATTCCTTACAAAAATCGACAATCCAATCTCAAGCCCGAGATATGGTTCGTCAATTTTTGGATATCAATCTTATCTTTTGTTTGATTTGCTATCGTCAAGTTGGTTGAGTTGAATCTTATTTTCATAAAATAAAAAATAAAAAAAAATCTCAATTAGGATTAGGTTTGTTGTCATCTTGCATATTTAGGATTGCAATCTTATTATGAATTTTTAAATAAAAAATCCAAAAAAAGAAAGTGCAATCATTTAGGTTGTTAGTTTTTTATTTGAATTGCATGTTTAATAATGTCTTAGTTTTAATTTCGAATTTCTTAAAGAAAAACACAAAAAAGATCATTGTGCATATTAGATTAGGATTGAACGTTTCATTTTAAATTTAGATCATTTTTTTAGATAAATTGCATTTTAGATTTAGATAATGTCTTAGTTTAAATTAGGATTTAATATGACTTAATCCCTAGTTTAAATTAGATAGAATCTTAATCTAGCTAGATCATTTGAAATTTCATAAAATTTGTCTTAGGATAAATTAGTTGCAATTTCTAGGATAGATTGCATTTTTAAAATAAAAAATGTCATTTGCATGTCATATAGATTTAGGTTCATGAAATGCACGTCATTTGGTGATTATTGTTAGGTTCATTTCTAATTAGAAATTTACCGTCATCAGATTAGGTCATTTGATAAATGTTGCGTAACATATAGCTCACATGTCATCTTAGTTTAAATAATTTTGTATGTCATTGCATCGCATTGCACGTCATTATAATTAAGTCATTGTGGTTAATTTAAATTGCATAGTTAACAATTGCATGTTCATTAAGAGATCATAAAATTTTTATTCATATGTTTAGGACATGTTGCCATGCCATATCATTTCATATTAGATTAAAAGCATTGCATTGCATATGGATTATAGTCTCGTTTAATAAGTGAAAACAAAAAGAAAAGAAATTGCGTGTTAATTAGAAACCATATCTAAGATTATTGATGTGGATTTTAATTTAACACTGCAGATGCTTTCGTTGCTTTGATGTAAGTTCTGCAATTTATTCATTTGCTTTCTTGAGTGTTAAATTGGTGGTTTGCGCACCTGCATGGTCACCTCACATGTTAAGGAATTAAAATCAATTCAAGTTGCTTGCCAAACAATTTTTTCAAAATAAAAGATAAAGGTACCGAAAGGGCATTAGAAAAATCTAACGCAACCAAGTCCCCGAACTCACAAATCTCTGGTTCGTAGAAGTAAAGTAAAACTCCCGTACTTTACTTGGGTATCTAATCGACCCACCAAAAATAGATTAGTGGCGACTCCTAATTAAAAATCAATTGCATGTTAAAAAACTTGAACCTAAAGTCGCGAATTGGTATGGGCTTGGGAGAACCCGAGTTAAGTCTAGGCTTAACAATCCATTAGCCAAACCCTAGGTGGTTCACTTCCCGAAAAAATTGGTCGCGACAGCAAGGGTCATTACAACACTATCAAAATTGATAAGAGATCAAAGATAGGTCGACTCGACTGAGATAGGTGATCAAAATGTTAGTGATTCCACTTGATTGCAAAATTATCATTGATCGGCACTAAACTGATTTTCTGACGTTTTAGGTACCTTGTGTCTGTAATTGAAACCTTGAGATTTTTACGACAACCAAGAGTTGCCAATGTGTCAGAGATGCACATTGTGGCTTGAGATAAATCGATCACGGGTCAATTGCACCAAAAATTCCTAAAAGTTACCAAGTAGACTAGGTCACACTAAAAGCGCGCTGGAGTGAAATTAACCGTGAATTTGAACCCAATTTCAGAAATTGAAAGTTGTATTGTGTCACGAGCTATTTTAGGAACGCCGACTCATCCTTTGAAAAATTTCAAAGATTCCAGGATTTTTACGGAAAAACCGTTTCAGACGTTGCAGAAAATTAGCGGAAATTCAAGTGGGCTAAATCAATGGAAATTGGACTTCCAAGCCAAGCCTTTGAGGGTAGGGAATTTATAGAAAATTATTAGGGATTTTCCTTCACCAAAATTGGACCTCAATTTGGGAAATTTTATGAAGAAATTAGAGCCAAAATTCAAGGAAATTTGGAATTGGATTTTGGGGCAACAAAGTTGGCTTCAATTTAGTTCTTTAGTGGGAAATTATTATTGGAAAGTAATAGACATGGCATTCAATGGAAGGGCTAAGCATGAAGACTTTCAAAGGTTAAGTCATGATTATTTTAGTTAATTCTTGCGGACATTTCTTCCTTTGCTCCTACCGATCATCCCATTCTACTGTCTTCTTCTGCACACTCGAGCATTTCTGTTTTTCTTTCATTCTTACCGTCGAAGCTTCATCGTCCAGCGAAATCACCCAACAAACGGCCGCCCCTCTCCACTAATATTTGATCGATGTTTCGGTCCGTGGTATTATGATTGGGTGCCTATTTGAACTGTGCTAATTTGCAGGTGGAATCTGAGGCCAAGGTAAGTTCTCTGACCCGTGTGTGCCTAGGCAGCCCGAATAGCGTATTGGTTTACTAATTGAGTCTTAAGGGGTAGAAATCACTGAGATGTGGTCTCAATGGTTATTGTATAACCATTTCAGGACCCTGATGAAGAGCCTAAGGAGGAGGAATCTAAGGAGGAGAACCTTGATGTGAAACCTGTGGAGGAGGAAGATTTTGAAAAAGAAGGTGATCCAGAGAAAGATCTTGAGTACAACCCAGATGAGAACTGAAATCCCATCCCGTTTTGCGTGAACCTTGTGTTATTTTAGATAGGTGTGAGATCAGCCCTTTGTGGATAGTATGGTAAAATACTATGGGTTGTGCTATGTATGAAAGTAAGGTTGTGAATTCCATTATGAAAAAAATTATGACCCTGCTTTTCTATCTCATTGCTTTATTGTTTAGGGATTTATAATTACTTTTGCATGTGCTTATGAAAAGGAAAGGGTTGGCGATACGTAGTCCCGGGATATCACATTTAAAATCAACCAAGGTAAGGGATGTGCGCGTGCTTGAGGATCGGGGCGT
This sequence comes from Eucalyptus melliodora, assembly GCA_004368105.4. Taxonomy (NCBI): domain Eukaryota; kingdom Viridiplantae; phylum Streptophyta; class Magnoliopsida; order Myrtales; family Myrtaceae; genus Eucalyptus; species Eucalyptus melliodora. The sequence continues at coordinate 401,956 of CM023405.3, read as the reverse complement.
GAGATCCCCTTTTTGTGGTATGAGAGTGAAGTTTAGAGATTCGAGTGATAAGGCGCGATGACCTATGGGATAGTAGTAGGAAAGACCTTTAAATTCACAACCGGTGCATGTCTGTGGTAGCTGAATGCTAGAATTGCTTGTTGTTTGGGTCACTCTGTTTCTAATTCGTGGTGGAATTGGAAGCAAGCTTTAGTAGATAAAGCTAAGCCATGAGTGACCAGGAGCCGAGAACTCCTGCAAAGAGGACTAGTAGGGCTATAGTTCAGGGTAGAGCACCAACTCGAATCGGTACCCTAGGAGGCCGTGGTCGAGCGCCAGCACAGGCTAGTGCAAGTGGAGTGACTCCACCTGTTGTAGATGTAGGGGGAGCAGCCCCTAATGATCCCATAATAGAAGGGATTATGTGAGTACTAGAAGCAATGGGTATAAGAATAGATTAGCAAGCTACTACAGTTGAAGCCGCCGCTCAGGCTGCCATTATTGCCGCTGTTGCTGCCACCGCTGAGGTCGCCCCTGCTGCCGCAGCTACAGTTGCACCTATCGTAGCCCCCGCCACAGTAAATGTTGAAGGTCCACCGGAGATTGTGGTCGCTGCAAGACCAATCCATAAGCTAGTGGAGCAATTCCTGAAATTGAACCCACCGTTGTTCAATGGGGCAGGAGATACCAAAGCTGCTTCTTCATGGGTTCAGAAGCTTGAGAAAGCGTTTGCATTGCTGATGTACAACGAGACTGAGAAGGTAGTCTTAGCAACTTACCAGCTAGAAGGAGTTGCGAACATTTGGTGGATGACTACTCAAGAAACGATCTTTCCAAAAGGCGCTGTTCAAGAATGGCCTTCAATGATAAGTACTTCTCAGAGACCGCATAGGAGGTGAAGATGGCCGAATTTCAACGTCTTCGCCAGGGTTCCCTTACTGTTGACCAATATGAGACAAAGTTCGCTGAACTATCTCAGTATGCTCTATAACTAATTGAGAATCCGGCAAACCAAGCTAGAAGGTTTAGGGATGGATTCTGATCGGACTTGAGAAGCATATTGGTCTCTTTGGATCTAAGAACTTATAATGAACTTTATGGGAGAGCTCAGAAGATCGAGAAAGATCAGACCGAAAGAGTCATTTCGTCTAGGTTGAGATTCAATACAAATAGAGATGCAATTCGCTAGGGAAAGAGGCCCATGCCTGGAGGTAGATTCCATGCCCCGTCCAACAAGAAGGGTGGAATTGAAAAGTCGACACCTAATCAGATTGGTGTATGTCGCCTTTGTGGAAGACAACATGGATCGGCCCTGTGTTTTCCTAGGACAAGAGTTTGCTATGAGTGTTGTCAGCACGGCCACCTGGCCAAATGGGTCAGAACCGAGGAATTGCACTGCAAGATGCACTGCATGGTGGATTGTATAGGCCGCCAGCTCAGAGATGAAGCAAGTTATGCACCGGATAGAAAGGGTAGTGCCCCTAGAACAATTTTATTATAGTGGCGCAGCAGAATTTTTGTTAAAGTCTATAGAACCTCAGTTATTGTAATGAAGTCATCGAAAGGAGAATCTTTGGCTAGGGTTACACTTGAATATTCTGCCTATGTATAATATTGATACCATCTATAAAAAGGTTTAGCTTGAGGAGCTTTTTTTGTAATGAATTATTGTCGCAATGTGATACAGTTTAACCCATTGATGGATGAAAGTTTTGAATTTATTGGAAATCGAGGAGGACCCTCGACCCCTTTAATCTCGTCACTTGAGGCAACCCGTTTGTTAGACGGGGGTTGTCAAGGTTACCAATGGATACGACAGTTGAGGAGCACGAGAGACAGTTGAGGACAGTACTCTAGACTCTATGAGATCATGAATTATACGCCAAGTTCAGTAAGTGTGAGTTTTGGTAGACTTATATTGCTTTCCTAGGTTACGTGATTTCAGGCGAAGAAATCTCCGTGGACCCGATCAAGGTTGAAGTAGTTATCAATTGGCCGAGACTGACATCAGTGTCGAAAATCATAGGCTTTTTGGGTTTAGCCGAATACTATAGAAGGTTCGTTGAGAGATTTTCAACAATAGCCCTGCCTTTGACTCGACTGCTGAAGAAGGAAGAAAAGTTTGTGTGGACAAACAAGTGCAAGCGTAGTTTCCAATAGCTTAAGCAGAAGCTGACTACCGCACCTGCACTGACCATTCCATCTAGTCCTGGAGGATACGGGATCTATAGTGATACATCATTCAGAGGACTGGGTTGCGTGCTGATGCAACATGATAGGAGTATTGCATACGCGTTTCGCTAGTTGAGACCTCATGAGTTGAACTACTCAACACGTGAATTGGAATTCACAGCATAAATTTTTTGTACTAAAGACTTAGAGGCGTTAGTCGTGTGGAAAAAGATTTTGGACTTTCACTGATCAACAAAGTCTCCAGTATTTATTCTTTTAGAAGGAATTGAATGTGAGATAGCACTGTGAATTAGAAATTCTGAAGGATTAGGGTTGTGATATTTTGTATCAACCTGGGAAGATGAATTAAGTCACAGAGGTGCTGAGTTAGGAATCTTCAGTTGCACATATGCTGGTAAAATAATGGACCTTACTTGAGAAAGTTTGAGATTTGGTTTTCAAATTTGAGATTGGCTACCTTCCAAATCTTATAGCTGCTCTCAGAATTGAGGCAAATGCTCATATTAGAATTAAGGCACAACTTTGTAAGCCGGGAGGACTGTTACAAATTTTCGAGACCCTAGAGTGGATATGATTGCACATCATGATGGACTTTGTGACGGACTCACTGAGAAGTCAGAGGGGTAATAATTCCATTTGGGTAGTGGTCAACAGACTGATAAAGTCAGCTCACTTTATCGCCGTATGGAAGGATCTTGATTGGAATAGGCATGCATAAGTGTATGTGTGTCAGATAGTTCATCTATATTGAGTGCCAGCGACGAACTTATATCTCCCAGTTTCAGTAGAATAGTCAGATATTTCCTTTTGAAGCATTGCATAGCAAAGTGTTCAGAATTTCAGTTGTTGAGATGAAATCAAAGAATGAAAGGTCACAGCCCAAAGTCAGTTTAGCAGTTAGTGATTGCAGTTGCCGTGATCGGAAACAGATCAAAGACCGCTCAAAGCTGCCGGAATTGTTGTATTGTTGAGTATCAAAGACCCTTAGAGTTTCAAATTGGTGATTACATCTTTCTGAATGTGTCACCAATGAGGGATACCTTGTGCCTTGGCAAGGAGGGAAAAAGTGAAACCGAGGCACGTAAGTCAATTTAAAATTGTAGAGAAAGAATGAGGATCCTAACGTATCATCTTACATTGTCGCTAAGGTAGGCACAAGTGCATGATGTCTTTCACGTGTCAAGGTTGAGGATGTATGAACCTGACTCGACCCACGTGCTAAATCTTGAAGAATTAAAAGTGGACAACAGAGTGTCGTACGTGGAAAGCCCGATTCAAATTGTGGTTCAGAATAGATTCTATGTACCAAGATGGTCCCCTTGGTCAAAGTAGTCTAGCAACACCACGGTACAGAAGAAGCAACTTGGGAAATGGAGGAGTCGATAAGGCGACTGTACCCCCACCTTTTTGGTTAAGGATTGTAAAATGTTTAAATTTCGAGGACAAAATTTTTATAAGAGGGGAAGAGTTGTGACAGCCTGAATTTTCAAATTTCATTTTCGATTAAATAAATCAGGCCTTTCATCACGCACCAATAATGCTATTCTCTGAGCTTATCACTCACGAGATAACTGAACTATTAGGGGAAGCAATTAAGGAATCTAAATGCAATGGACTTGAGAATTCGATGCTCAACCATGTTGATCTACAAGGGTCATTATGACACTGTCATAATCGATCAGAGATCAAAGATAGATCGATTCAACTAAGATAGGTGATCAAAATGTGGGTGATTCTACTTCATTGCAAAATTTTCATCGATCGGCACTAAACTGATTTTCTGACGTTTTGGGTACCCGGTGTCTATAATTGAAACCTTGAGATTTTTACGATAACTGAGAGTCACCAATGTGTCGGAGATGTATGTTGTGACTTGAGATAAATCGATCATAGGTCAATTGTAACAAAAATTTATAAAAGTTACGCTGTGGACTAGGTCACGCTAAAAGCGTGCCGGAGTGAAATTAATTGTGAATTTGAACCCGATTTCATAACTTGAAAGTTCTGTGGCATCACGAGCTATTTTAGGAACGTTGACTCATCCTCCAAAAATTTTTCAGAGATTTCGGGATTTTTGCGGAAATCTGTTTTGAACGTTGCGGAAAATTCGCGGAAATTCAAATGGGCTAAATCAATGGAAATTTGGACTTCCAAGTCGAGCCTTTGAGTGTCGGGCATTCATAGAAAATTGTTCGGGATTTTCCTTCACCAAATTTGGACCTTAATTTGGGAAATTTCATGAAGAAATTAGAGCCAAAATTCAAGGAAATTTGGAATTGGAATTTGGGGCAAAAAAAGTGGCTTCAATTTGGTTATTTAGTGGGAAATTATTATTGGAAAGTAATAGGAGACATGGCATTCAATGGAAGGGCTAAGCATGAAGACTTTCAAGGCTAAGTCATGATGATTTTTGATAATTCCGGGCATCTTGAAAACTCTCGAGGACATCCGGGCATGTATCAGAATATAACCGGGCATCCGTTACCCCCCATCCCGGTCATCCTAACACTCCCAGGGCATTATTGGCTCACCTCCAACAGTCTTCTCATTTATCATAATTCATATTCACCAATTTATGTCTCACAATCAACTTGGCACATGATGTAATGGCAACAAAGTCAAATTCAACATTTAATTCGATATGCAATGCCAAATATCATCACATGTGCAGAAATATTTGATCACTCAAATCAATATAATTCATGGGGCTCATCCAAAACAGAATAATCATAAATTGCAGCATTTGAAATTCGCTACATCCAACTTGCACAGTTTTAGAAATATTTTCTATTAAATAGGCAAATGAACTTCAAAAATTATGAAATTTGAATATGTTGCAGGGAAGACATAAAGAAAGATACTTAATGAAGGACACTTTGCCGAAAGAACTTCATAGAAAATGATATGGCCCACGCATTGAAACTGACAAAGTCCAAACGCATCAGATTACACGGTTTTAGAAATATTTTCGATTAACTACCCTAATGACCTCCAAAATTCATTAAATTCGACTATGTTGTAGTCAAGATCGTAAGGTAGGTTTTTTTATGAAGAAATCAAGGTCAAATTCGTTCTAGGTGATTTAATATAGACGGTTAAAGCTTCTGTTTCAATACCGAAATTTCCAGATCTGACTACTTCTGGAAAAACATGATTTCACCTATCTATTCTTGTTAGATTCCTCTAAATTTTTGATATGTTAAACCTCATGATGTATTTTACATCTTTTGTTAAGAAATCAAAGTAAAATTTCAACAAAAGGATAGCCTTACAGTCCATGCATTCATCAAAGGTAGTTACCGAAATCTCCAGATTCAGTCTCTTCGGAAAATAAAGATTTCACCCACTTATACTTGTTTTTTTTGTCCCAAATTTTATTATGTCATATTTCAAGATGTCCTTAACAACTTTCATTTAGAAGTCAAAGCCAAAATCCAACTCGAACATCACATGCAAACCACTACAACATTCAAGGTCAAGCTGTTTTCTCAAGAAGAGTTTACTAGTATCAAACATCCCTTTTAAAACTTCAACTTTTAACGCCCTAAACATCCGAAATCTATCACCATTCAAGCACACATACTAGATATGACATGCGAGAGAGGATTAAGGATCCCAACTTGCCTCTAAACCGAGCAAACAGCGAGCAGCAACTGGACACGACAACGAACGACGGATGCACGGCGGACGGTCGACAGACAGCTCTCCTCCTTTCCTCTCTTCTTCCTTTCTCTCTCGATTTCTCTCTTTCTCTCGGTAACTCTCTCTCTCTCTCTCCCTTCTCGGTTGAAGACGCTTCCCCCCCTCATCATTAATCGATTCTCTCAAGTTTTCCTCTCCTCAATGATGAACAATCATTGATTTTGCATGAAGGACACTTGGACTAAGGGGGAAAACACTTGGCAAAATCTTCATGCAAAAAGAGTGGGCCTCTCATGGGCCAGTTCCTCCTTGGTCGACGGCCCAATGGGGCTCCATTCTGCCGGGCTTGAGGCTAGCTTGGCCGACAGCTCCTCCTCCTCCTTTGGGCTTCGTGGTTAGGCCCAAATGGTCGAAGGGTGGGGCTTCCTGTGGGCTGGTCTTGAGGTAGAATTTTGGCCCACACCTCATGCTAATAATTCTCCTTAAACCTTAATTTTATAAACACCTAATTGAAATTTATAATTCACAAAACTTTGTGACCTAATTTAATAAGTTCCAATTCATAATCCACATGGCCAAAATAGAATTTTTCTATGAAATAATCTCCCACTAAAAGTTTGGCCAAAGTTTTAATGCAAGACATGAATTAGAGTACCCCTAAAGATTGGTAAGAAATTCCAGGATGCCACAATTCTCCCCTCCTTAGAGAATTTTGTCCTCGAAATTAAACATTTACTCATGCTTTTTGAAACAAGTAGGGGTACTTTTCCTTCATCTGATCTTCACTTTCCCATGTTGCTTCTTCCATACCATGATGTCGCCATAATACCTTAACCAAAGGAATCTTCTTAGTCCTAAGAACTTGCTCATTTCGATTCAATATTTGCATAGGCTCTTCGATGTACCTCACTTTCTCATCCACTTTGATGGCTTCATGATCGAGTATGTGACCAGGATTTGGCTAGTACTTTCTCAGCATCGATACATGAAACACATCATGTAAATTTCCCAATTTAGGAGGCAGCACCAAACAATAAGCTACATCTCCTATTCTTTCAAGTATCTCAAAAGGTCCGACAAATCTAGGGTTTAACTTACCCTTCATTCCAAATCGAGATATTCCTTTCATTGGAGATACTCTAAGGAATACATGATCTCCCACACAAAATTCCAAAGGCCTTCTATGCCTATCTGCGTAGTCTTTCTGTCTACTCTGAGCTGTTTTAAGTCTCTTCCTGATAATTTCGACAACTTCAGTGGTAACTTGTACCAGTTCAGGTCCTATCAATTTCTTTTCACCTACTTCATTCCAACAAATAGGAGTCCTACATCTCCTTCCATATAATGCTTCATAGGGAGCCATACCTATACATTTCTAAAAACTATTATTATAAGCATACTCCACCAATTGCAATTTTTCATCTCAATTTCCTTTAAAGTCAATCACACAAGCCCTCAATATATCCTCTAATATCTGGATTACTCTTTTTGCTTGTCCATCTGTTTGAGGGTGACAAGCAGTACAAAACTGGAGTTTAGTTCCTAAGGCAATTTGAAGACTCCGCCAAAAGTTTGAAGTAAATCTTGAATCCCGAAACAAGAACACGAAGACTCCACAGAGAAAATTCCCTATTTTTCCATAGAAAATTCACTTTTCGGCATTCTTTTCGTTGAAAAAACACGAGTGTTGGAAATCTGGTGGGAATCATGGCTTCCAAAACCATTAGATTAATCCGTCCCATCATTTTCGACATGACAGCAGCCTGAAGGCCCGCTGAAACAAGAACACGAAGACTCCATAGAGAAAATTCCCCGTTTTTCAATAGAAAATTCCCTTTCCAGCCATTTTTTGGCTAAAAAACACCAGTGTTGGAAATCTGGTGGGAATCATGGCTTCCAAAACCATTAGATCAATCCGTCCCATCATTTTCGACAAGAAAGTAGCCTGAAGCACCGCTGAAACAAGAACACGAACTCTCCACAGAGAAAATTCCCTATTTTTCCATAGAAAATTCCCTTTCCGGCCATTTTTTGGCTGAAAAAACACGAGTGTTGAAAATCTGGTGGGAATCATGGCTTCCAAAACCATTAGATCAATCCGTCGCATCATTTTCGACAAGACAGCAGCCTGAAGGACCGCTGAAAGAAGAACACGATGACTCCACAGAGAAAATTCCCCATTTTTCTATAGAAAATTCCCTTTCCGGCCATTTTTTGTCTGAAAAAACACGAGTGTTGGAAATCTGGTGGGAATCATGGCTGCCAAAACCGTTAGATCAATCCGTCCCATCATTTTGGACGTGACAGTAGCCTGAAGCACCGCTGAAACAAGAACACGAACTCTCCACAGAGAAAATTCCCTATTTTTCCATAGATATTCCCTTTCCGGCCATTTTTTCGGTGAAAAAAAACGAGTGTTGAAAGTCTGGTGGGAATCATGGCTTCCAAAACCATTAGATCAATCCGTCCCATCATTTTCGATAAGACAGCAGCCTGAAGGCCCGCTGAAACAAGAACACGAAGACTCCACAGAGAAAATTCCTCGTTTTTCCATAGAAAATTCCCTTTCCAGCCATTTTTTGGTTAAAAAACACCAGTGTTGGAAATCTGGTGGGAATCATGGCTTCCAAAACTATTAAATCAATCCGTCCCATCATTTTTGACAAGACAGCAGCCTGAAGGCCCGCAAAAACAGGAACACGAAGGCTCCACAGAGAAAATTCCCCGTTTTTCTATAGAAAATTCCCTTTCCGGCCATTTTTTCTCTGAAAAAACACGAGTGTTGGAAATCTAGAGGGAATCATGCTTCCAAAACCATTAGATCAATCCGTCCCATTATTTTCGACATGACAGCAGCCTAAAGGCCCGGCGATACAAGAACACGAAGACTCCACAGAGAAAATTCGCCGTTTTTCTATAGAAAATTCCCTTTCCAGCCATTTTTTGGCTAAAAAAACATGAGTGCTGGAAATCTGGTGGGAATCATGGCTTCCAAAACTATTAAATCAATCCGTCCCATCATTTTTGACAAGACAGCAGCCTGAAGGCCCGCTGAAACAAGAACACGATGACTCCACAGAGAAAATTCCCCATTTTTCTATAGAAAACTGCCTTTCCGGCCATTTTTTGTCTGAAAAAACACGAGTGTTGGAAATCTGGTGGGAATCATGGCTTCCAAAACCATTAGATTAATCCGTCCCCTCATTTTCGACATGACAGCAGCCTGAAGGCCCGCTGAAACAAGAACACGAAGACTCCATAGGGAAAATTCCCCGTTTTTCAATAGAAAATTCCCTTTCCGGCCATTTTTTAGCTAAAAAAACATGAGTGCTGGAAATCTGGTGGGAATCATGGCTTCCAAAACTATTAAATCAATCCGTCCCATCATTTTTGACAAGACAGCAGCCTTTTCGACAAGGCCCGCAAAACAAGAACACGAAGACTCCACGAAGACTCCACAGAGAAAATTCCCCGTTTTTCTATAGAAAATTCCCTTTCCGGCCATTTTTTCTCTGAAAAAACACGAGTGTTGGAAATCTAGAGGGAATCATGCTTCCAAAACCATTAGATCAATCCGTCCCATTATTTTCGACATGACAGCAGCCTAAAGGCCCGGCGATACAAGAACACGAAGACTCCACAGAGAAAATTCCCCGTTTTTCTATAGAAAATTCCCTTTCCGGCCATTTTTTGTCTAAAAAACACCAGTGTTGGAAATCTGGTGGGAATCATGGCTCCCAAAACCATTAGATCAATCCGTCCCATCATTTTCGACAAGAAAGTAGCCTGAAGCACCGCTGAAACACGAACACAAACTCTCCACAGAGAAAATTCCCTACTTTTCCATAGAAAATTACCTTTCCGGCCATTTTTTGGCTGAAAAAACACGAGTGTTGAAAATCTGGTGGGAATCACGGCTTCCAAAACCATTAGATCAATCCGTCGCATCATTTTCGACAAGACAGCAGCCTGAAGGCCCGCTGAAACAAGAACACGACGACTCCATAGAGAAAATTCCCCATTTTTCTATAGAAAACTGCCTTTCCGGCCATTTTTTGTCTGAAAAAACACGAGTGTTGGAAATCTGGTGGGAATCATGGCTTCCAAAACCATTAGATCAATCCGTCCCATCATTTTCGACATGACAGCAGCCTAAAGGCCCGGCGATACAAGAACACGAAGACTCCACAGAGAAAATTCCCCGTTTTTCAATAGAAAATTCCCTTTCCGGCCATTTTTTAGCTAAAAAAACATGAGTGCTGGAAATCTGGTGGGAATCATGGCTTCCAAAACCATTAGATCAATCCGTCCCATCATTTTCGATAAGACAGCAGCCTGAAGGCCCGCTGAAACAAGAACACGAAGACTCCACAGAGAAAATTCCTCGTTTTTCCATAGAAAATTCCCTTTCCGGCCATTTTTTAGCTAAAAAAACATGAGTGCTGGAAATCTGGTGGGAATCATGGCTTCCAAAACCATTAGATCAATCCGTCCCATCATTTTCGACAAGACAGCAGCCTGAAGGCCCGCTGAAACAAGAACACGAAGACTCCACAGAGAAAATTCCCCATTTTTCTATAGAAAACTGCCTTTCCGGCCATTTTTTGTCTGAAAAAACACGAGTGTTGGAAATCTGGTGGGAATCATGGCTTCCAAAACCATTAGATCAATCCGTCCCATCATTTTCGACAAGAAAGTAGCCTGAAGGACCGCTGAAACACGAACACAAACTCTCCACAGAGAAAATTCCCTACTTTTCCATAGAAAATTACCTTTCCGGCCATTTTTTGGCTGAAAAAACACGAGTGTTGAAAATCTGGTGGGAATCACGGCTTCCAAAACCATTAGATCAATCCGTCGCATCATTTTCGACAAGACAGCAGCCTGAAGGCCCGCTGAAACAAGAACACGATGACTCCACAGAGAAAATTCCCCATTTTTCTATAGAAAACTGCCTTTCCGGCCATTTTTTGTCTGAAAAAACACGAGTGTTGGAAATCTGGTGGGAATCATGGCTTCCAAAACCATTAGATCAATCCGTCGCATCAATTTCGACAAGACAGCAGCATGAAGGCCCGCTGAAACAAGAACACGATGACTCCACAGAGAAAATTCCCCGTTTTTCTATAGAAAATTCCCTTTCCAGCCATTTTTTGGCTAAAAAACACCCGTGTTGGAAATCTGGTGGGAATCATGGCTTCCAAAACCATTAGATCAATCCGTCCCATCATTTTCGATAAGACAGCAGCCTGAAGGCCCGCTGAAACAAGAACACGAAGACTCCACAGAGAAAATTCCTCGTTTTTCCATAGAAAATTCCCTTTCCGGCCATTTTTTGTCTGAAAAAACACGAGTGTTGGAAATCTGGTGGGAATCATGGCTTCCAAAACCATTAGATTAATCCGTCCCATCATTTTCGACATGACAGCAGCCTGAAGGCCCGCTGAAACAAGGACACGAAGACTCCATTGCGAAAATTCCCCGTTTTTCAATAGAAAATTCCATTTCCGGCCATTTTTTAGCTAAAAAAACATGAGTGCTGGAAATATGGTGGGAATCATGGCTTCCAAAACCATTAAATCAATCCGTCCCATCATTTTTGACAAGACAGCAGCCTGAAGGCCCGCAGAAACAGGAACACGAAGTCTCCACAGAGAAAATTCCCCGTTTTTCTATAGAAAATTCCCTTTCCGGCCATTTTTTGGCTAAAAAACACCCGTGTTGGAAATCTGGTGGGAATCATGCTTCCAAAACCATTAGATCAATCCGTCCCATTATTTTGGACATGACAGCAGCCTAAAGGCCCGGCGATACAAGAACACGAAGACTCCACAGAGAAAATTCCCCGTTTTTCTATAGAAAATTCCCTTTCCAGCCATTTTTTGGCTAAAAAACACCAATGTTGGAAATCTGGTGGGAATCATGGCTTCCAAAACCATTAGATCAATCCGTCCCATCATTTTCGACAAGAAAGTAGCCTGAAGCACCGCTGAAACCAGAACACGAACACTCCACAGAGAAAATTCCCTATTTTTCCATAGAAAATTCCCTTTCCGGCCATTTTTTGGCTGAAAAACACGAGTGTTGAAAATCTGGTGGGAATCATGGCTGCCAAAATCATTAGAACAATCCGTCGCATCATTTTCGACAAGACAGCAGCCTGAAGGCCCGCTGAAACAAGAACACGATGACTCCACAGAGAAAATTCCCCGTTTTTCTATAGAAAATTCCCTTTCCAGCCATTTTTTGGCTAAAAAACACCAAAGTTGGAAATCTGGTGGGAATCATGGCTTCCAAAACCATTAGATCAATCCGTCCCATCATTTTCGACAAGACAGCAGCCTGAAGGACCGCTGAAACAAGAACACGATGACTCCACAGAGAAAATTCCCCATTTTTCTATAGAAAACTCCCTTTCCGGCCATTTTTTGTCTGAAAAAACACGAGTGTTGGAAATCTGGTGGGAATCATGGCTGCCAAAATCATTAGAACAATCCATCGCATCATTTTCGACAAGACAGCAGCCTGAAGGCCCGCTGAAACAAGAGCACGATGACTCCACAGAGAAAATTCTCCATTTTTCTATAGAAAATTCCATTTCCGAGCATTTTTTGTCTGAAAAAACACGAGTGTTGGAAATCCGGTGGGAATCATGGCTTCCAAAACCATTAGATTAATCCGTCCCATCATTTTCGACATGACAGCAGCCTGAAGGCCCGCTGAAACAAGAACACGAAGACTCCACAGAGAAAATTCCTCGTTTTTCCATAGAAAATTCCCTTTCCGGCCATTTTTTGGCAAAAAAACACCAGTGTTGGAAATCTGGTGGGAATCATGGCTTCCGAAACCATTAGATCAATCCGCCCCATCATTTTCGACATGACAGCAGCCTGAAGGCCCGCTGAAACAAGAACACGAAGACTCCACAAAGAAAATTCCTCGTTTTTCCTTAGAAAATTTCATTTCCGGCGATTTTTTGGCTGAAAAAACACGAGTGTTAGAAATCTGGTGGGAATCATGGCTTCCAAAACCATTAGGTCAATCCGTCGCACCGTTTTGGACATGAGACGCCTGAAGGGCCGCTGAAACAAGAACACGATGACTCCACAGAGAAAATTCCCCATTTTTCTATAGAAAACTGCCTTTCCGGCCATTTTTTGTCTGAAAAAACACGAGTGTTGGAAATCTGGTGGGAATCATGGCTTCCAAAACCATTAGATCAATCCGTCCCATCATTTTCGACAAGACAGCAGCCTGAAGGCCCGCTGAAACAAGAACACGAAGACTCCACAGAGAAAATTCCCCGTTTTTCTATAGAAAATTCCCTTTCCAGCCATTTTTTGGCTAAAAAACACCAGTGTTGGAAATCTGGTGGGAATCATGGCTTCCAAAACCATTAGATCAATCCGTCCCATCATTTTCGACAAGACAGCAGCATGAAGGCCCGCTGAAACAAGAACACGATGACTCCACAGAGAAAATTCCCCATTTTTCTATAGAAAACTGCCTTTCCGGCCATTTTTTGTCTGAAAAAACACGAGTGTTGGAAATCTGGTGGGAATCATGGCTTCCAAAACCATTAGATCAATCCGTCGCATCAATTTCGACAAGACAGCAGCATGAAGGCCCGCTGAAACAAGAACACGATGACTCCACAGAGAAAATTCCCCATTTTTCTATAGAAAACTGCCTTTCCGGCCATTTTTTGTCTGAAAAAACACGAGTGTTGGAAATCTGGTGGGAATCATGGCTTCCAAAACCATTAGATCAATCCGTCCCATCATTTTCGACAAGACAGCAGCCTGAAGGCCCGCTGAAACAAGAACACGACGACTCCATAGGGAAAATTCCCCGTTTTTCAATAGAAAATTCCCTTTCCGGCCATTTTTTAGCTAAAAAAACATGAGTGCTGGAAATCTGGTGGGAATCATGGCTTCCAAAACCATTAGATCAATCCGTCCCATCATTTTCGACAAGAAAGTAGCCTGAAGCACCGCTGAAACAAGAACACGAAGACTCCACAGAGAAAATTCCTCGTTTTTCCATAGAAAATTTCCTTTCCGGCCATTTTTTGGCTGAAAAAACACGAGTGTTGTAAATCTGGTGGGAATCACGGCTTCCAAAACCATTAGATCAATCCGTCGCATCATTTTCGACAAGACAGCAGCCTGAAGGCCCGCTGAAACAAGAACACGACGACTCCATAGAGAAAATTCCCCATTTTTCTATAGAAAACTGCCTTTCCGGCCATTTTTTGTCTGAAAAAACACGAGTGTTGGAAATCTGGTGGGAATCATGGCTTCCAAAACCATTAGATCAATCCGTCCCATCATTTTCGACAAGACAGCAGCCTGAAGGCCCGCTGAAACAAGAACACGAAGACTCCATAGAGAAAATTCCCCATTTTTCTATAGAAAACTCCCTTTCCGGCCATTTTTTAGCTAAAAAAACATGAGTGCTGGAAATCTGGTGGGAATCATGGCTTCCAAAACCATTAGATCAATCCGTCGCATCATTTTCGACATGACAGCAGCCTGAAGGCCCGCTGAAACAAGAACACGATGACTCCACAGAGAAAATTCCCCATTTTTCTATAGAAAATTCCCTTTCCGACCATTTTTTGTCTGAAAAAACAAGAGTGTTGGAAATCTGGTGGGAATCATGGCTTCCAAAACCCTTAGATCAATTCGTCCCATGATTTTCGACATGACAGCAGCCTGAAGGCCCGCTGAAACAAGAACACGAAGACTCCATAGGGAAAATTCCCCGTTTTTCAATAGAAAATTCCCTTTCCGGCCATTTTTTAGCTAAAAAAACATGAGTGCTGGAAATCTGGTGGGAATCATGGCTTCCAAAACTATTAAATCAATCCGTCCCATCATTTTTGACAAGACAGCAGCCTGAAGGCCCGCAAAAACAGGAACACGAAGGCTCCACAGAGAAAATTCCCCGTTTTTCTATAGAAAATTCCCTTTCCAGCCATTTTTTGGCTAAAAAACACCCGTGTTGGAAATCTGGTGGGAATCATGGCTTCCAAAACCATTAGATCAATCCGTCCCATTATTTTCGACATGACAGCAGCCTAAAGGCCCGCTGAAACAAGAACACGAACTCTCCACAGAGAAAATTCCCTATTTTTCAATAGAAAATTCCCTTTCCGGCCATTTTTTGGCTGAAAAAACACCAGTGTTGAAAATCTGGTGGGAATCATGGCTTCCAAAACCATTAGATCAATCCGTCGCATCATTTTCGACAAGACAGCAGCCTGAAGGCCCGCTGAAACAAGAACACGATGACTCCACAGAGAAAATTCCCCATTTTTCTATAGAAAACTGCCTTTCCGGCCATTTTTTGTCTGAAAAAACACGAGTGTTGGAAATCTGGTGGGAATCATGGCTTCCAAAACCATTAGATCAATCCGTCGCATCATTTTCGACAAGACAGCAGCCTGAAGGCCCGCTGAAACAAGAACACGAAGACTCCATAGGGAAAATTCCCCGTTTTTCAATAGAAAATTCCCTTTCCGGCCATTTTTTAGCTAAAAAAACATGAGTGCTGGAAATCTGGTGGGAATCATGGCTTCCAAAACCATTAGATCAATCCGTCCCATCATTTTCGATAAGACAGCAGCCTGAAGGCCCGCTGAAACAAGAACACGATGACTCCACAGAGAAAATTCCCTACTTTTCCATAGAAAATTACCTTTCCGGCCATTTTTTGGCTGAAAAAACACGAGTGTTGAAAATCTGGTGGGAATCACGGCTTCCAAAACCATTAGATCAATCCGTCGCATCATTTTCGACAAGACAGCAGCCTGAAGGCCCGCTGAAACAAGAACACGACGACTCCATAGAGAAAATTCCCCATTTTTCTATAGAAAACTGCCTTTCCGGCCATTTTTTGTCTGAAAAAACACGAGTGTTGGAAATCTGGTGGGAATCATGGCTTCCAAAACCATTAGATCAATCCGTCCCATCATTTTCGACAAGACAGCAGCCTGAAGGCCCGCTGAAACAAGAACACGATGACTCCACAGAGAAAATTCCCCGTTTTTCTATAGAAAATTCCCTTTCCGGCCATTTTTTCTCTGAAAAAACACCAGTGTTGGAAATCTGGTGGGAATCATGGCTCCCAAAACCATTAGATCAATCCGTCCCATCATTTTCGACAAGACAGCAGCCTGAAGGCCCGCTGAAACAAGAACACGAAGTCTCCACAGAGAGAAAATTCCCCATTTTTCTATAGAAAATTCCATTTCCAGCCATTTTTTGGCTAAACAACACGAGTGTTGAAAATCTGGTGGGAATCACGGCTTCCAAAACCATTAGATCAATCCGTCGCATCATTTTCGACAAGACAGCAGCCTTAAGGCCCGCTGAAACAAGAACACGACGACTCCATAGAGAAAATTCCCCATTTTTCTATAGAAAACTGCCTTTCCGGCCATTTTTTGTCTGAAGAAACACGAGTGTTGGAAATCTGGTGGGAATCATGGCTTCCAAAACCATTAGATCAATCCGTCGCATCAATTTCGACAAGACAGCAGCATGAAGGCCCGCTGAAACAAGAACACGAAGGCTCCACAGAGAAAATTCCCCGTTTTTCTATAGAAAATTCCCTTTCCGGCCATTTTTTGGCTGAAAAAACACGAGTGTTGAAAATCTGGTGGGAATCACGGCTTCCAAAACCATTAGATCAATCCGTCGCATCAATTTCGACAAGACAGCAGCATGAAGGCCCGCTGAAACAAGAACACGATGACTCCACAGAGAAAATTCCCCATTTTTCTATAGAAAACTGCCTTTCCGGCCATTTTTTGTCTGAAAAAACACGAGTGTTGGAAATCTGGTGGGAATCATGGCTTCCAAAACCATTAGATCAATCCGTCCCATCATTTTCGACAAGACAGCAGCCTGAAGGCCCGCTGAAACAAGAACACGACGACTCCATAGAGAAAATTCCCCATTTTTCTATAGAAAACTCCATTTCCGGCCATTTTTTGGCTAAAAAACACCCGTGTTGGAAATCTGGTGGGAATCATGGCTTCCAAAACCATTAGATCAATCCGTCGCATCATTTTCGACAAGACAGCAGCCTGAAGGCCCGCTGAAACAAGAACACGATGACTCCACAGAGAAAATTCCCCATTTTTCTATAGAAAACTGCCTTTCCGGCCATTTTTTGTCTAAAAAAACACGAGTGTTGGAAATCTGGTGGGAATCATGGCTTCCAAAACCATTAGATTAATCCGTCCCCTCATTTTCGACATGACAGCAGCCTGAAGGCCCACTGAAACAAGAACACGAAGACTCCATAGGGAAAATTCCCCGTTTTTCAATAGAAAATTCCCTTTCCGGCCATTTTTTAGCTAAAAAAACATGAGTGCTGGAAATCTGGTGGGAATCATGGCTTCCAAAACTATTAAATCAATCCGTCCCATCATTTTTGACAAGACAGCAGCCCCCGAAGGCCCGCCGAAACAAGAACACGAAGACTCCACAGAGAAAATTCCCCGTTTTTCTATAGAAAATTCCCTTTCCAGCCATTTTTTGGTTAAAAAACACGAGTGTTGGAAATCTAGAGGGAATCATGCTTCCAAAACCATTAGATCAATCCGTCCCATTATTTTCGACAAGACAGCAGCCTGAAGGCCCGCTGAAACAAGAACACGATGACTCCACAGAGAAAATTCCCCATTTTTCTATAGAAAACTGCCTTTCGTGCCATTTTTTGGCTCAAAAAACCGAGTGTTGGAAATCTAGAGGGAATCATGCTTCCAAAACCATTAGATCAATCCGTCCCATCATTTTCGATAAGACAGCAGCCTGAAGGCCCGCTGAAAGAAGAACACGGAGACTCCACAGAGAAAATTCCCCGTTTTTCTATAGAAAATTCCCTTTCCGGCCATTTTTTGGCTAAAAAACAACAGTGTTGGAAATCTTGTGGGAATCATGGCTTCCAAAACCATTAGATCAATCCGTCCCATCATTTTCCATATGACAGCAGCCTAAAGGCCCGCTGAAACAAGAACACGAACTCTCCACAGAGAAAATTCCCTATTTTTCCATAGAACATTCCATTTCCGGCCATTTTTTGGCTGAAAAAACACGAGTGTTGAAAATCTGGTGGGAATCATGGCTTCTAAAACCATTAAATCAATCCGTCGCATCATTTTCGACAAGACAGCAGCCTGAAGGCCCGCTGAAACAAGAACACGATGACTCCACAGAGAAAATTCCCCATTTTTCTATAGAAAATTCCCTTTCCGGCCATTTTTTGTCTGAAAAAACACGAGTGTTGGAAATCTGGTGGGAATCATGGCTTCCAAAACCATTAGATTAATCCGTCCCATCATTTTCGACATGACAGTAGCCTGAAGGCCCGCTGAAACAAGAACACGAAGACTCCATAGGGAAAATTCCCCGTTTTTCAATAGAAAATTCCCTTTCCGGCCATTTTTTAGCTAAAAAAACATGAGTGCTGGAAATCTGGTGGGAATCATGGCTTCCAAAACCATTAAATCAATCCGTCCCATCATTTTTGACAAGACAGCAGCCTGAAGGCCCGCCGAAACAGGAACACGAAGACTCCACAGAGAAAATTCCCCGTTTTTCTATAGAAAATTCCCTTTCCGGCCATTTTTTCTCTGAAAAAACACGAGTGTTGGAAATCTAGAGGGAATCATGCTTCCAAAACCATTAGATCAATCCGTCCCATTATTTTGGACATGACAGCAGCCTAAAGGCCCGGCGATACAAGAACACGAAGACTCCACAGAGAAAATTCCTCGTTTTTCCATAGAAAATTCCCTTTCCAGCCATTTTTTGGTTAAAAAACACCAGTGTTGGAAATCTGGTGGGAATCATGGCTCCCAAAATCATTAGATCAATCCGTCCCATCATTTTCGACAAGAAAGTAGCCTGAAGCACCGCTGAAACACGAACACAAACTCTCCACAGAGAAAATTCCCTACTTTTCCATAGAAAATTACCTTTCCGGCCATTTTTTGGCTGAAAAAACACGAGTGTTGAAAATCTGGTGGGAATCACGGCTTCCAAAACCATTAGATCAATCCGTCGCATCATTTTCGACAAGACAGCAGCCTGAAGGCCCGCTGAAACAAGAACACGACGACTCCATAGAGAAAATTCCCCATTTTTCTATAGAAAACTGCCTTTCCGGCCATTTTTTGTCTGAAAAAACACGAGTGTTGGAAATCTGGTGGGAATCATGGCTTCCAAAACCATTAGATCAATCCGTCGCATCATTTTCGACAAGACAGCAGCCTGAAGGCCCGCTGAAACAAGAACACGATGACTCCACAGAGAAAATTCCCCATTTTTCTATAGAAAACTGCCTTTCCGGCCATTTTTTGTCTAAAAAAACACGAGTGTTGGAAATCTGGTGGGAATCATGGCTTCCAAAACCATTAGATCAATCCGTCCCATCATTTTCGATAAGACAGCAGCCTGAAGGCCCGCTGAAACAAGAACACGAAGACTCCACAGAGAAAATTCCTCGTTTTTCCATAGAAAATTCCCTTTCCAGCCATTTTTTGGTTAAAAAACACCAGTGTTGGAAATCTGGTGGGAATCATGGCTCCCAAAATCATTAGATCAATCCGTCCCATCATTTTCGACAAGAAAGTAGCCTGAAGCACCGCTGAAACACGAACACGATGACTCCACAGAGAAAATTCCCCATTTTTCTATAGAAAATTCCCTTTCCGGCCATTTTTTGGCTAAAAAAAACAAGAGTGTTGGAAATCTGGTGGGAATCATGGCTTCCAAAACCATTAAATCAATCCGTCCCATCATTTTTGACAAGACAGCAGCCTGAAGGCCCGCTGAAAGAAGAACACGGAGACTCCACAGAGAAAATTCCCCATTTTTCTATAGAAAATTCCCTTTCCGGCCATTTTTTGGCAAAAAAACACGAGTGTCGGAAATCTGGTGGGAATCATGGCTTCCGAAACCATTAGATCAATCCGCCCCATCATTTTCGACATGACAGTAGCCTAAAGGCCCGCTGAAACAAGAACACGAAGACTCCACAGAGAAAATTCCCCGTTTTTCTATAGAAAATTCCCTTTCCAGCCATTTTTTGGCTAAAAAACACCCGTGTTGGAAATCTGGTGGGAATCATGGCTTCCAAAACCATTAGATCAATCCGTCGCATCATTTTCGACAAGACAGCAGCCTGAAGGCCCGCTGAAACAAGAACACGAAGACTCCAAAGAGAAAAATTCCCCATTTTTCTATAGAAAATTCCCTTTCCTGCCATTTTTTGGCTAAAAAACACCAGTGTTGGAAATCTGGTGGGAATCATGGCTTCCAAAACCATTAGATCAATCCGTCGCATCATTTTCGACAAGACAGCAGCCTGAAGGCCCGCTGAAACAAGAACACGAAGACTCCACAGAGAAAATTCCTCGTTTTTCCATAGAAAATTCCCTTTCCAGCCATTTTTTGGTTAAAAAACACCAGTGTTGGAAATCTGGTGGGAATCATGGCTTCCAAAACCATTAGATCAATCCGTCGCATCATTTTCGACAAGACAGCAGCCTGAAGGCCCGCTGAAACAAGAACACGACGACTCCATAGAGAAAATTCCCCATTTTTCTATAGAAAACTGCCTTTCCGGCCATTTTTTGTCTGAAAAAACACGAGTGTTGGAAATCTGGTGGGAATCATGGCTTCCAAAACCATTAGATCAATCCGTCCCATCATTTTCGACAAGACAGCAGCCTGAAGGCCCGCTGAAACAAGAACACGATGACTCCACAGAGAAAATTCCCCATTTTTCTATAGAAAACTGCCTTTCCGGCCATTTTTTGTCTAAAAAAACACGAGTGTTGGAAATCTGGTGGGAATCATGGCTTCCAAAACCATTAGATCAATCCGTCGCATCATTTTCGACAAGACAGCAGCCTGAAGGCCCGCTGAAACAAGAACACGAAGACTCCATAGGGAAAATTCCCCGTTTTTCAATAGAAAATTCCCTTTCCGGCCATTTTTTAGCTAAAAAAACATGAGTGCTGGAAATCTGGTGGGAATCATGGCTTCCAAAACTATTAAATCAATCCGTCCCATCATTTTTGACAAGACAGCAGCCTGAAGGCCCGCAAAAACAGGAACACGAAGGCTCCACAGAGAAAATTCCCCGTTTTTCTATAGAAAATTCCCTTTCCGGCCATTTTTTCTCTGAAAAAACACGAGTGTTGGAAATCTAGAGGGAATCATGCTTCCAAAACCATTAGATCAATCCGTCCCATTATTTTCGACATGACAGCAGCCTAAAGGCCCGGCGATACAAGAACACGAAGACTCCACAGAGAAAATTCGCCGTTTTTCTATAGAAAATTCCCTTTCCAGCCATTTTTTGGCTAAAAAAACATGAGTGCTGGAAATCTGGTGGGAATCATGGCTTCCAAAACCATTAGATCAATCCGTCCCATCATTTTCGATAAGACAGCAGCCTGAAGGCCCGCTGAAACAAGAACACGAAGACTCCACAGAGAAAATTCCTCGTTTTTCCATAGAAAATTCCCTTTCCAGCCATTTTTTGGTTAAAAAACACCAGTGTTGGAAATCTGGTGGGAATCATGGCTTCCAAAACCATTAGATCAATCCGTCCCATCATTTTCGACAAGACAGCAGCCTGAAGGCCCGCTGAAACAAGAACACGACGACTCCATAGAGAAAATTCCCCATTTTTCTATAGAAAACTGCCTTTCCGGCCATTTTTTGTCTGAAAAAACACGAGTGTTGGAAATCTGGTGGGAATCATGGCTTCCAAAACCATTAGATCAATCCGTCGCATCATTTTCGACAAGACAGCAGATTGAAGGCCCGCTGAAACAAGAACACGATGACTCCACAGAGAAAATTCCCCATTTTTCTATAGAAAACTGCCTTTCCGGCCATTTTTTGTCTGAAAAAACACGAGTGTTGGAAATCTGGTGGGAATCATGGCTTCCAAAACCATTAGATCAATCCGTCCCATCATTTTCGACAAGACAGCAGCCTGAAGGCCCGCTGAAACAAGAACACGAAGACTCCATAGGGAAAATTCCCCGTTTTTCAATAGAAAATTCCCTTTCCGGCCATTTTTTAGCTAAAAAAACATGAGTGCTGGAAATCTGGTGGGAATCATGGCTTCCAAAACCATTAAATCAATCCGTCCCATCATTTTTGACAAGACAGCAGCCTGAAGGCCCGCCGAAAGCGGAACACGAAGACTCCACAGAGAAAATTCCCCGTTTTTCTATAGAAAATTCCCTTTCCAGCCATTTTTTGGCTAAAAAACACCAGTGTTGGAAATCTAGAGGGAATCATGCTTCCAAAACCATTAGATCAATCCGTCCCATCATTTTCCATAAGACAGCAGCCTGAAGGCCCGCTGAAACAAGAACACGAAGACTCCACAGAGAAAATTCCTCGTTTTTCCATAGAAAATTCCCTTTCCAGCCATTTTTTGGTTAAAAAACACCAGTGTTGGAAATCTGGTGGGAATCATGGCTCCCAAAACCATTAGATCAATCCGTCCCATCATTTTCGACAAGACAAGACAGCAGCCTGAAGGCCCGCGATACAAGAACACGATGACTCCACAGAGAAAATTCCCTACTTTTCCATAGAAAATTACCTTTCCGGCCATTTTTTGGCTGAAAAAACACGAGTGTTGAAAATCTGGTGGGAATCACGGCTTCCAAAACCATTAGATCAATCCGTCGCATCATTTTCGACAAGACAGCAGCCTGAAGGCCCGCTGAAACAAGAACACGACGACTCCACCAGAGAAAAATCCCCATTTTTATATAGAAAAATTCCTTTCCGGCCATTTTTTTTTTTAAAAAACACGAGTGTTGTAAATCTGGTGGGAATCATGGCTTCCAAAACCATTAGATCAATCCGTCGCATCATTTTCGACAAGACAGCAGCCTGAAGGCCCGCTGAAACAAGAACACGACGACTCCAAAGAGAAAATTCCCCATTTTTCAATAGAAAAATCCCTTTCCGGCCATTTTTTTTCTAAAAAAACAAGAGTGATGGAAATCTGGTGGGAATCATGGCTTCCAAAACCATTAGATCAATCCGTCCCATCATTTTCGACAAGACAGCAGCCTGAAGGCCCGCTGAAACAAGAACACGAAGACTCCACAGATAAAATTCCATATTTTTCCATAGAAAATTCCCTTTCCGGCCATTTTTTGTCTAAAAAACACGAGTGTTGGAAATCTGGTGGGAATCATGGCTTCCAAAACCATTAGATCAATCCGTCCCCTCATTTTCGACATGACAGCAGCCTGAAGGCCCGCTGAAACAAGAACACGAAGACTCCATAGGGAAAATTCCCCGTTTTTCAATAGAAAATTCCCTTTCCGGCCATTTTTTAGCTAAAAAAACATGAGTGCTGGAAATCTGGTGGGAATCATGGCTTCCAAAACCATTAGATCAATCCGTCCCATCATTTTCGATAAGACAGCAGCCTGAAGGCCCGCCGAAACAAGAACACGAAGACTCCACAGAGAAAATTCCCCGTTTTTCTATAGAAAATTCCCTTTCCAGCCATTTTTTGGTTAAAAAACACCAGTGTTGGAAATCTGGTGGGAATCATGGCTCCCAAAACCATTAGATCAATCCGTCCCATCATTTTCGACAAGAAAGTAGCCTGAAGCACCGCTGAAACACGAACACAAACTCTCCACAGAGAAAATTCCCTACTTTTCCATAGAAAATTACCTTTCCGGCCATTTTTTGGCTGAAAAAACACGAGTGTTGGAAATCTGGTGGGAATCATGGCTTCCAAAACCATTAGATCAATCCGTCCCATCATTTTCGACAAGACAGCAGCCTGAAGGCCCGCTGAAACAAGAACACGACGACTCCATTGAGAAAATTCCCCATTTTTCTATAGAAAACTGCCTTTCCGGCCATTTTTTGTCTGAAAAAACACGAGTGTTGGAAATCTGGTGGGAATCATGGCTTCCAAAACCATTAGATCAATCCGTCGCATCAATTTCGACAAGACAGCAGCATGAAGGCCCGCTGAAACAAGAACACGATGACTCCACAGAGAAAATTCCCCATTTTTCTATAGAAAACTGCCTTTCCGGCCATTTTTTGTCTGAAAAAACACGAGTGTTGGAAATCTGGTGGGAATCATGGCTTCCGAAAGCATTCGATCAATCCATCCCATCATTTTGCACACCACAGCAGCCTGAAGGCCTGCCGAAACATGAACACGAAGGCTCCATAGAGAAAATTCACCGTTTTTCAATAGAAAATTCCATTTCCGGCCATTTTTTAGCTAAAAAAACATGAGTGCTGGAAATCTGGTGGGAATCATGGCTTCCAAAACCATTAGATCAATCCGTCCCATTATTTTCGACATGACAGCAGCCTAAAGGCCCGGCGATACAAGAACACGAAGACTCCACAGAGAAAATTCCCCGTTTTTCTATAGAAAATTCCCTTTCCAGCCATTTTTTGGCTAAAAAACACCCGTGTTGGAAATCTGGTGGGAATCATGGCTTCCAAAACCATTAGATCAATCCGTCCCATCATTTTCGACAAGAAAGTAGCCTGAAGGACCGCTGAAACACGAACACAAACTCTCCACAGAGAAAATTCCCTACTTTTCCATAGAAAATTACCTTTCCGGCCATTTTTTGGCTGAAAAAACACGAGTGTTGAAAATCTGGTGGGAATCACGGCTTCCAAAACCATTAGATCAATCCGTCGCATCATTTTCGACAAGACAGCAGCCTGAAGGCCCGCTGAAACAAGAACACGATGACTCCACAGAGAAAATTCCCCATTTTTCTATAGAAAACTGCCTTTCCGGCCATTTTTTGTCTGAAAAAACACGAGTGTTGGAAATCTGGTGGGAATCATGGCTTCCAAAACCATTAGATCAATCCGTCGCATCATTTTCGACAAGACAGCAGCCTGAAGGCCCGCTGAAACAAGAACACGAAGACTCCATAGGGAAAATTCCCCGTTTTTCAATAGAAAATTCCCTTTCCGGCCATTTTTTAGCTAAAAAAACATGAGTGCTGGAAATCTGGTGGGAATCATGGCTTCCAAAACTATTAAATCAATCCGTCCCATCATTTTTGACAAGACAGCAGCCTGAAGGCCCGCAAAAACAGGAACACGAAGGCTCCACAGAGAAAATTCCCCGTTTTTCTATAGAAAATTCCCTTTCCGGCCATTTTTTCTCTGAAAAAACACGAGTGTTGGAAATCTAGAGGGAATCATGCTTCCAAAACCATTAGATCAATCCGTCCCATTATTTTGGACATGACAGCAGCCTAAAGGCCCGGCGATACAAGAACACGAAGACTCCACAGAGAAAATTCCCCGTTTTTCTATAGAAAATTCCCTTTCCAGCCATTTTTTGGCTAAAAAACACCAGTGTTGGAAATCTGGTGGGAATCATGGCTTCCAAAACCATTAGATCAATCCGTCCCATCATTTTCGATAAGAAAGTAGCCTGAAGCACCGCTGAAACAAGAACACGAACTCTCCACAGAGAAAATTCCCTAGTTTTTGCATAGAAAATTCCCTTTCCGGCCATTTTTTGGCTGAAAAACACGAGTGTTGAAAATCTGGTGGGAATCATGGCTTCCAAAATCATTAGAACAATCCGTCGCATCATTTTCGACAAGACAGCAGCCTGAAGGCCCGCTGAAACAAGAACACGATGACTCCACAGAGAAAATTCCCCATTTTTCTATAGAAAACTGCCTTTCCGGCCATTTTTTGTCTAAAAAAACACGAGTGTTGGAAATCTGGTGGGAATCATGGCTTCCAAAACCATTAGATCAATCCGTCCCATCATTTTCGACAAGACAGCAGCCTGAAGGCCCGCTGAAACAAGAACACGACGACTCCATAGAGAAAATTCCCCATTTTTCTATAGAAAACTGCCTTTCCGGCCATTTTTTGTCTAAAAAAACACGAGTGTTGGAAATCTGGTGGGAATCATGGCTTCCAAAACCATTAGATCAATCCGTCCCATCATTTTCGATAAGACAGCAGCCTGAAGGCCCGCTGAAACAAGAACACGACGACTCCATAGAGAAAATTCCCCATTTTTCTATAGAAAACTGCCTTTCCGGCCATTTTTTAGCTAAAAAAACATGAGTGCTGGAAATCTGGTGGGAATCATGGCTTCCAAAACCATTAGATCAATCCGTCCCATCATTTTCGATAAGACAGCAGCCTGAAGGCCCGCTGAAACAAGAACACGAAGACTCCACAGAGAAAATTCCTCGTTTTTCCATAGAAAATTCCCTTTCCAGCCATTTTTTAGCTAAAAAAACACCAGTGTTGGAAATCTGGTGGGAATCATGGCTTCCAAAACCATTAGATCAATCCGTTGCATCATTTTCGACAAGACAGCAGCCTGAAGGCCCGCTAAAACAAGAACACGACGACTCCACAGAGAAAATTCCCTACTTTTCCATAGAAAATTACCTTTCCGGCCATTTTTTGGCTGAAAAAACACGAGTGTTGAAAATCTGGTGGGAATCACGGCTTCCAAAACCATTAGATCAATCCGTCGCATCATTTTCGACAAGACAGCAGCCTGAAGGCCCGCTGAAACAAGAACACGAAGACTCCAAAGAGAAAATTCCCCATTTTTCTATAGAAAACTGCCTTTCCGGCCATTTTTTGTCTGAAAAAACACGAGTGTTGGAAATCTGGTGGGAATCATGGCTTCCAAAACCATTAGATCAATCCGTCGCATCATTTTCGACAAGACAGCAGCCTGAAGGCCCGCTGAAACAAGAACACGATGACTCCACAGAGAAAATTCCCCATTTTTCTATAGAAAACTGCCTTTCCGGCCATTTTTTGTCTAAAAAAACACGAGTGTTGGAAATCTGGTGGGAATCATGGCTTCCAAAACCATTAGATCAATCCGTCCCATCATTTTCGACAAGACAGCAGCCTGAAGGCCCGCTGAAACAAGAACACGAAGACTCCATAGAGAAAATTCCCCGTTTTTCCATAGAAAATTCCCTTTCCTGCCATTTTTTGGCTAAAAAACACCCGTGTTGGAAATCTGGTGGGAATCATGGCTTCCAAAACCATTAGATCAATCCGTCCCATCATTTTCGATAAGACAGCAGCCTGAAGGCCCGCTGAAACAAGAACACGAAGACTCCATAGAGAAAATTCCCCGTTTTTCAATAGAAAATTCCTTTTCCAGCCATTTTTTAGCTAAAAAAACATGAGTGCTGGAAATCTGGTGGGAATCATGGCTTCCAAAACCATTAAATCAATCCGCCCCATCATTTTCGACATGACCGCAGCAGCAAGCCCAGCTGAAACCAGAACACGAAGGCTCCACAGAGAAAATTCCCCATTTTTCTATAGAAAACTGCCTTTCCGGCCATTTTTTGTCTGAAAAAACACGAGTGTTGGAAATCTGGTGGGAATCATGGCTTCCAAAACCATTAGATCAATCCGTCGCACCATTTTCGACAAGACAGCAGCCTGAAGGCCCGCTGAAACAAGAACACGATGACTCCACAGAGAAAATTCCCCATTTTTCTATAGAAAACTGCCTTTCCGGCCATTTTTTGTCTAAAAAAACACGAGTGTTGGAAATCTGGTGGGAATCATGGCTTCCAAAACCATTAGATTAATCCGTCCCCTCATTTTCGACATGACAGCAGCCTGAAGGCCCGCTGAAACAAGAACACGAAGACTCCATAGGGAAAATTCCCCGTTTTTCAATAGAAAATTCCCTTTCCGGCCATTTTTTAGCTAAAAAAACATGAGTGCTGGAAATCTGGTGGGAATCATGGCTTCCAAAACTATTAAATCAATCCGTCCCATCATTTTTGACAAGACAGCAGCCTGAAGGCCCGCAAAAACAGGAACACGAAGGCTCCACAGAGAAAATTCCCCGTTTTTCTATAGAAAATTCCCTTTCCGGCCATTTTTTCTCTGAAAAAACACGAGTGTTGGAAATCTAGAGGGAATCATGCTTCCAAAACCATTAGATCAATCCGTCCCATTATTTTCGACATGACAGCAGCCTAAAAGCCCGGCGATACAAGAACACGAAAACTGCACAGAGAAAATTCCCTGTTTTTCTATAGGAAATTCCCATTCCAGCCATTTTTTGGCTAAAAAACACCCGTGTTGGAAATCTGGTGGGAATCATGGCTTCCAAAACCATTAGATCAATCCGTCCCATCATTTTCGACAAGAAAGTAGCCTGAAGCACCGCTAAAACAAGAACACGAACTATCCACAGAGAAAATTCCCTATTTTTACGTAGAAAATTCCCTTTCCGGCCATTTTTTCGCTGAAAAAACACGAGTGTCGAAAATCTGGTGGGAATCATGGCTTCCAAAACCATTAGTGTAATCCGTCCCAACTTTTTCGACATGACAGAAGCCTGAAGGCCCGCAGAAACAAGAACACGAACATCATTTTCGACAAGACAGAAGTAAGCACAAGACGAACTCTCCACAGAGAAAATTCCCTATTTTTCCATAGAAAATTCCCTTTCCGGCCATTTTTTGTCTAAAAAACACGAGTGTTGGAAATCTGGTGGGAATCATGGCTTCCAAAACCATTAGATCAATCCGTCCCATCATTTTCGATAAGACAGCAGCCTGAAGGCCCGCTGAAACAAGAACACGAAGACTCCACAGAGAAAATTCCCCATTTTTCTATAGAAAAATTCCTTTCCGGCCATTTTTTGTCTGAAAAAACACGAGTGTTGGAAATCTGGTGGGAATCATGGCTTCCAAAACCATTAGATCAATCCGTCGCATCATTTTCGACAAGACAGCAGCCTGAAGGCCCGCTGAAACAAGAACACGACGACTCCATAGAGAAAATACCCCATTTTTCTAGAAAATTCCCTTTCCGGCCATTTTTTAGCTAAAAAAACATGAGTGCTGGAAATCTGGTGGGAATCATGGCTTCCAAAACCATTAGATCAATCCGTCCCATCATTTTCGATAAGACAGCAGCCTGAAGGCCCGCTGAAACAAGAACACGAAGACTCCACAGAGAAAATTCCACGTTTTTCAATAGAAAAATCCCTTTCCAGCCATTTTTTGGATAAAAAAACACGAGTGATGGAAATCTGGTGGGAAACATGGCTTCCAAAACTATTAGATCAATCCGTCCCATCATTTTCGACAAGACAAGCAGCCTGAAGGCCCGCTGAAACAAGAACACGAAGACTCCACAGAGAAAAATCCCCCCTTTTTCCATAGAAAATTACCATACCGGCCATTTTTTGGCTGAAAAAACACGAGTGTTGAAATTCTGGTGTGATTCTCGGCTTCCAAAACCATTAGATCAATCCGTCGCATCATTTTCGACAAGACAGCAGCCTGAAGGCCCGCTGAAACAAGAACACGACGACTCCATAGAGAAAATTCCCCATTTTTCTATAGAAAACTGCCTTTCCGGCCATTTTTTGTCTGAAAAAACACGAGTGTTGGAAATCTGGTGGGAATCATGGCTTCCAAAACCATTAGATCAATCCGTCGCATCATTTTCGACAAGACAGCAGCCTGAAGGCCCGCTGAAACAAGAACACGAAGACTCCACAGAGAAAATTCCCCGTTTTTCTATAGAAAATTCCCTTTCCAGCCATTTTTTGGCTAAAAAACACCCGTGTTGGAAATCTGGTGGGAATCATGGCTTCCAAAACCATTAGATTAATCCGTCCCCTCATTTTCGACATGACAGCAGCCTGAAGGCCCGCTGAAACAAGAACATGAAGACTCCATAGGGAAAATTCCCCGTTTTTCAATAGAAAATTCCCTTTCCGGCCATTTTTTAGCTAAAAAAACATGAGTGCTGGAAATCTGGTGGGAATCATGGCTTCCAAAACCATTAGATCAATCCGTCCCATCATTTTCGATAAGACAGCAGCCTGAAGGCCCGCTGAAACAAGAACACGAAGACTCCACAGAGAAAATTCCTCGTTTTTCCATAGAAAATTCCCTTTCCAGCCATTTTTTGGTTAAAAAACACCAGTGTTGGAAATCTGGTGGGAATCATGGCTCCCAAAACCATTAGATCAATCCGTCCCATCATTTTCGACAAGAAAGTAGCCTGAAGCACCGCTGAAACAAGAACACGACGACTCCACAGAGAAAATTCCCTACTTTTCCATAGAAAATTACCTTTCCGGCCATTTTTTGGCTGAAAAAACACGAGTGTTGAAAATCTGGTGGGAATCACGGCTTCCAAAACCATTAGATCAATCCGTCGCATCATTTTCGACAAGACAGCAGCCTGAAGGCCCGCTGAAACAAGAACACGACGACTCCATAGAGAAAATTCCCCATTTTTCTATAGAAAACTGCCTTTCCGGCCATTTTTTGTCTGAAAAAACACGAGTGTTGGAAATCTGGTGGGAATCATGGCTTCCAAAACCATTAGATCAATCCGTCGCATCATTTTCGACAAGACAGCAGCCTGAAGGCCCGCTGAAACAAGAACACGACGACTCCATAGAGAAAATTCCCCATTTTTCTATAGAAAACTGCCTTTCCGGCCATTTTTTGTCTGAAAAAACACGAGTGTTGGAAATCTGGTGGGAATCATGGCTTCCAAAACCATTAGATCAATCCGTCCCATCATTTTTGACAAGACAGCCGCCTGAAGGCCCGCAAAAACAGGAACACGAAGGCTCCACAGAGAAAATTCCCCGTTTTTCTATAGAAAATTCCCTTTCCGGCCATTTTTTCTCTGAAAAAACACGAGTGTTGGAAATCTAGAGGGAATCATGCTTCCAAAACCATTAGATCAATCCGTCCCATTATTTTCGACAAGACAGCAGCCTGAAGGCCCGCTGAAACAAGAACACGAAGACTCCATAGGGAAAATTCCCCGTTTTTCAATAGAAAATTCCCTTTCCGGCCATTTTTTAGCTAAAAAAACATGAGTGCTGGAAATCTGGTGGGAATCATGGCTCCCAAAATCATTAGATCAATCCGTCCCATCATTTTCGACAAGAAAGTAGCCTGAAGCACCGCTGAAACACGAACACAAACTCTCCATAGAGAAAATTCCCCATTTTTCTATAGAAAACTGCCTTTCCGGCCATTTTTTGGCTGAAAAAACACGAGTGTTGAAAATCTAGTGGGAATCACGGCTTCCAAAACCATTAGATCAATCCGTCGCATCATTTTCGACAAGACAGCAGCCTGAAGGCCCGCTGAAACAAGAACACGAAGACTCCACAGAGAAAATTCCTCGTTTTTCCATAGAAAATTCCCTTTCCAGCCATTTTTTGGTTAAAAAACACCAGTGTTGGAAATCTGGTGGGAATCATGGCTTCCGAAACCATTAGATCAATTCGCCCCATCATTTTCGATATGACATTAGCCTTAAGGCCCGCTGAAACAAGAACACGATGACTCCACAGAGAAAATTCCCCATTTTTCTATAGACAACTGCCTTTCCAGCCATTTTTTGTCTAAAAAAACACGAGTGTTGGAAATCTGGTGGGAATCATGGCTTCCAAAACCATTAGATCAATCCGTCCCATCATTTTCGACAAGACAGCAGCCTGAAGGCCCGCTGAAACAAGAACACGAAGACTCCATAGGGAAACTTCGCCATTTTTCAATAGAAAATTCCCTTTCCAGCCTTTTTTTTAGCTAATAAAACATGAGAGCTGGAAATCTGGTGGGAATCATGGCTTCCAAAACCATTAAATCAATCCGTCCCATCATTTTTGACAAGACAGCAGCCTGAAGGCCGGCTGAAACAAGAACACGAAGACTCCACAGAGAAAATTCCCCGTTTTTCTATAGAAAATTCCATTTCCGGCCATTTTTTGGCTAAAAAACACCAGTGTTGGAAATTTGGTGGGAATCATGGCTTCCAAAACCATCAGATCAATCCGTCCCATCATTTTCCACATGACAGCAGCCTAAAGGCCCGCTGAAACAAAAACACGAACTCTCCACAGAGAAAATTCCCTATTTTTCAATAGAAAATTCCCTTTCCGGCCATTTTTTGGCAAAAAAACACCAGTGTTGGAAATCTGGTGGGAATCATGGCTTCCGAAACCATTAGATCAATCCGTCCCCTCATTTTCGACAAGACAGCAGCCTGAAGGCCCGCTGAAACAAGAACACGACGACTCCATAGAGAAAATTCCCCATTTTTCTATAGAAAACTGCCTTTCCGGCCATTTTTTGTCTGAAAAAACACGAGTGTTGGAAATCTGGTGGGAATCATGGCTTCCAAAACCATTAGATCAATCCGTCGCACCATTTTCGACAAGACAGCAGCCTGAAGGCCCGCTGAAACAAGAACACGATGACTCCACAGAGAAAATTCCCCATTTTTCTATAGAAAACTGCCTTTCCGGCCATTTTTTGTCTAAAAAAACACGAGTGTTGGAAATCTGGTGGGAATCATGGCTTCCAAAACCATTAGATTAATCCGTCCCCTCATTTTCGACATGACAGCAGCCTGAAGGCCCGCTGAAACAAGAACACGA
Organism: Eucalyptus melliodora; assembly: GCA_004368105.4. NCBI lineage: Eukaryota > Viridiplantae > Streptophyta > Magnoliopsida > Myrtales > Myrtaceae > Eucalyptus > Eucalyptus melliodora. Next base: position 369,631 of record CM023405.3, on the reverse strand, counting down.
AGACTCCACAGAGAAAATTCCTCGTTTTTCCATAGAAAATTCCCTTTCCAGCCATTTTTTGGTTAAAAAACACCAGTGTTGGAAATCTGGTGGGAATCATGGCTTCCAAAACCATTAGATCAATCCGTCCCATCATTTTCGACAAGACAGCAGCCTGAAGGCCCGCTGAAACAAGAACACGAAGACTCCACAGAGAAAATTCCCCGTTTTTCTATAGAAAATTCCCTTTCCAGCCATTTTTTGGCTAAAAAACACCCGTGTTGGAAATCTGGTGGGAATCATGGCTTCCAAAACCATTAGATCAATCCGTCGCATCAATTTCGACAAGACAGCAGCATGAAGGCCCGCTGAAACAAGAACACGACGACTCCATAGAGAAAATTCCCCATTTTTCTATAGAAAACTGCCTTTCCGGCCATTTTTTGTCTGAAAAAACACGAGTGTTGGAAATCTGGTGGGAATCATGGCTTCCAAAACCATTAGATCAATCCGTCGCATCATTTTCGACAAGACAGCAGCCTGAAGGCCCGCTGAAACAAGAACACGATGACTCCACAGAGAAAATTCCCCATTTTTCTATAGAAAACTGCCTTTCCGGCCATTTTTTGTCTAAAAAAACACGAGTGTTGGAAATCTGGTGGGAATCATGGCTTCCAAAACCATTAGATCAATCCGTCCCATCATTTTCGACAAGACAGCAGCCTGAAGGCCCGCTGAAACAAGAACACGAAGACTCCATAGGGAAAATTCCCCGTTTTTCAATAGAAAATTCCCTTTCCGGCCATTTTTTAGCTAAAAAAACATGAGTGCTGGAAATCTGGTGGGAATCATGGCTTCCAAAACCATTAAATCAATCCGTCCCATCATTTTTGACAAGACAGCAGCCTGAAGGCCCGCCGAAAGCGGAACACGAAGACTCCACAGAGAAAATTCCCCGTTTTTCTATAGAAAATTCCCTTTCCGGCCATTTTTTCTCTGAAAAAACACGAGTGTTGGAAATCTAGAGGGAATCATGCTTCCAAAACCATTAGATCAATCCGTCCCATTATTTTCGACATGACAGCAGCCTAAAGGCCCGGCGATACAAGAACACGAAGACTCCACAGAGAAAATTCCCCGTTTTTCTATAGAAAATTCCCTTTCCAGCCATTTTTTGGCTAAAAAAACATGAGTGCTGGAAATCTGGTGGGAATCATGGCTTCCAAAACCATTAGATCAATCCGTCGCATCAATTTCGACAAGACAGCAGCATGAAGGCCCGCTGAAACAAGAACACGACGACTCCACAGAGAAAATTCCCTACTTTTCCATAGAAAATTACCTTTCCGGCCATTTTTTGGCAAATTAACACCCGTGTTGAAAATCTGGTGTGTATCATGGCTTCCAAAACCATTAGATCAATCCGTCCCATCATTTTCGACAAGACAGCAGCCTGAAGGCCCGCTGAAACAAGAACACGAAGACTCCACAGAGAAAATTCCCCATTTTTCAATAGAAAAATCCCTTTCCGGCCATTTTTTGTCTAAAAAAACACGAGTGTTGGAAATCTGGTGGGAATCATGGCTTCCAAAACCATTAGATCAATCCGTCCCATCATTTTCGACAAGACAGCAGCCTGAAGGCCCGCTGAAACAAGAACACGACGACTCCATAGAGAAAATTCCCCATTTTTCTATAGAAAACTGCCTTTCCGGCCATTTTTTGTCTGAAAAAACACGAGTGTTGGAAATCTGGTGGGAATCATGGCTTCCAAAACCATTAGATCAATCCGTCCCATCATTTTCGACAAGACAGCAGCCTGAAGGCCCGCTGAAACAAGAACACGACGACTCCATAGAGAAAATTCCCCATTTTTCTATAGAAAACTGCCTTTCCGGCCATTTTTTGTCTAAAAAAACACGAGTGTTGGAAATCTGGTGGGAATCATGGCTTCCAAAACCATTAGATCAATCCGTCCCATCATTTTCGACAAGACAGCAGCCTGAAGGCCCGCTGAAACAAGAACACGATGACTCCACAGAGAAAATTCCCCGTTTTTCTATAGAAAATTCCCTTTCCAGCCATTTTTTGGCTAAAAAAACATGAGTGCTGGAAATCTGGTGGGAATCATGGCTTCCAAAACCATTAAATCAATCCGTCCCATCATTTTTGACAAGACAGCAGCATGAAGGCCCGCTGAAACAAGAACACGACGACTCCACAGAGAAAATTCCAAAATTTTCCATAGAAAATTACCTTTCCGGCCATTTTTTGGCTGAAAAAACACGAGTGTTGAAAATCTGGTGGGAATCACGGCTTCCAAAACCATTAGATCAATCCGTCGCATCATTTTCGACAAGACAGCAGCCTGAAGGCCCGCTGAAACAAGAACACGAAGACTCCACAGAGAAAATTCCCCATTTTTCTATAGAAAATTACATTTCCGGCCATTTTTTGTCTGAAAAAACACGAGTGTTGGAAATCTGGTGGGAATCATGGCTTCCAAAACCATTAGATCAATCCGTCGCATCAATTTCGACAAGACAGCAGCATGAAGGCCCGCTGAAACAAGAACACGATGACTCCACAGAGAAAATTCCCCATTTTTCTATAGAAAACTGCCTTTCCGGCCATTTTTTGTCTGAAAAAACACGAGTGTTGGAAATCTGGTGGGAATCATGGCTCCCAAAATCATTAGATCAATCCGTCCCATCATTTTCGACAAGAAAGTAGCCTGAAGCACCGCTGAAACACGAACACGACGACTCCATAGAGAAAAAATTCCCCTTTTTTCAATAGAAAATTCCCTTTCCGGCCATTTTTTAGCTAAAAAAACATGAGTCCTGGAAATCTGGTGGGAATCATGGCTTCCAAAACCATTAGATCAATCCGTCGCATCATTTTCGACAAGACAGCAGCCTGAAGGCCCGCTGAAACAAGAACACGATGACTCCACAGAGAAAATTCCCCATTTTTCTATAGAAAATTCCCTTTCCGGCCATTTTTTCTCTGAAAAAACACGAGTGTTGGAAATCTGGTGGGAATCATGGCTTCCAAAACCATTAGATCAATCCGTCCCATCATTTTCGACAAGAAAGTAGCCTGAAGCACCGCTGAAACAAGAACACGAACTCTCAACAGAGAAAATTCCCTATTTTTCCATAGAAAATTCCCTTTCCGGCCATTTTTTGTCTGAAAAAACACGAGTGTTCGAAATCTGGTGCGAATCATGGCTTCCAAAACCATTAGATCAATCCATCCCATCATTTTCGATAAGACGGCAGCCTGAAGGCCTGCTAAAAGAAGAACACGAAGACTACACAGAGAAAATTCCCCGTTTTTCAGTAGAAAATTCCCCTTTCCGGCCATTTTTTCGGTGAAAAAAAACGAGTGTTGAAAGTCTGGTGGGAATCTTGGCTTCCAAAACCATTAGATCAATCCGTTGCATCATTTTCGACAAGACAGTAGCCTGAAGGCCCGCCGAAACAGGAACACGAAGACTCCACAGAGAAAATTCCCCGTTTTTCTATAGAAAATTCCCTTTCCAGCCATTTTTTGGCTAAAAAACACCAGTGTTGGAAATCTGGTGGGAATCATGGCTTCCAAAACCATTAGATCAATCCGTCCCATCATTTTCGACAAGAAAGTAGCCTGAAGCACCGCTGAAACACGAACACGAACTCTCCACAGAGAAAATTCCCTATTTTTCCATAGAAAATTACCTTTCCGGCCATTTTTTGATTGAAAAAACACGAGTGTTGGAAATCTGGTGGGAATCATGGCTTCCAAAACCATTAGATTAATCCGTCCCCTCATTTTCGACAAGACAGCAGCCTGAAGGCCCGCTGAAACAAGAACGACGACTCCACAGAGAAAAATTCCCCCTTTTTCTATATAAAACTTCCTTTCCGGCCATTTTTTGTCTGAAAAAACACGAGTGTTGGAAATCTGGTGGGAATGATGGCTTCCAAAACCATTAGATCAATCCGTCGCATCATTTTCGACAAGACAGCAGCAGCCTGAAGGCCCGCTGAAACAAGAACACGATGACTCCACAGAGAAAATTCCACATTTTTTTCTATAGAAAATTCCCTTTCCGGCCATTTTTTGTCTGAAAAAACACGAGTGTTGGAAATCTGGTGGGAATCATGGCTTCCAAAACCATTAGATCAATCCGTCCCATCATTTTCGACAAGACAGCAGCCTGAAGGCCCGCTGAAACAAGAACACGACGACTCCATAGAGAAAATTCCCCGTTTTTCAATAGAAAATTCCCTTTCCAGCCATTTTTTGGTTAAAAAACACCAGTGTTGGAAATCTGGTGGGAATCATGGCTTCCAAAACCATTAGATCAATCCGTCGCATCATTTTCGACAAGACAGCAGCCTGAAGGCCCGCTGAAACAAGAACACGATGACTCCACAGAGAAAATTCCCCGTTTTTCAATAGAAAATTCCCTTTCCGGCCATTTTTTTGCTAATAAAACAATTTTGCTGGAAATCTGGTGGGAATCATGGCATCCAAAAACATTATATCAATACGTCCCATCATTTTCGACAAGACAGCAGCCTGAAGGCCCGCTGAAACAAGAACACGACGACTCCATAGAGAAAATTCCCCATTTTTCTATAGAAAACTGCCTTTCCGGCCATTTTTTGTCTGAAGAAACACGAGTGTTGGAAATCTGGTGGGAATCATGGCTTCCAAAACCATTAGATCAATCCGTCGCATCAATTTCGACAAGACAGCAGCATGAAGGCCCGCTGAAACAAGAACACGATGACTCCACAGAGAAAATTCCCCATTTTTCTATAGAAAAATCCCTTTCCGGCCATTTTTTGTCTGAAAAAACACGAGTGTTGGAAATCTGGTGGGAATCATGGCTTCCAAAACCATTAGATCAATCCGTCCCATCATTTTCGACAAGACAGCAGCCTGAAGGCCCGCTGAAACAAGAACACGACGACTCCATAGAGAAAATTCCCCATTTTTCTATAGAAAACTGCCTTTCCGGCCATTTTTTGTCTGAAAAAACACGAGTGTTGGAAATTTGGTGGGAATCATGGCTTCCAAAACTATTAAATCAATCCGTCCCATCATTTTTGACAAGACAGCCGCCTGAAGGCCCGCAAAAACAGGAACACGAAGGCTCCACAGAGAAAATTCCCCGTTTTTCTATAGAAAATTCCCTTTCCGGCCATTTTTTGTCTGAAAAAACACGAGTGTTGGAAATCTAGAGGGGAATCATGGCTTCCAAAACCATTAGATTAATCCGTCCCATCATTTTAGACATGACAGCAGCCTAAAGGCCCGGCGATACAAGAACACGAAGACTCCACAGAGAAAATTCCCCGTTTTTCTATAGAAAATTCCCTTTCCAGCCATTTTTTGGCTAAAAAACACCCGTGTTGGAAATCTGGTGGGAATCATGGCTTCCAAAACCATTAGATCAATCCGTCGCATCATTTTCGACAAGACAGCAGCCTGAAGGCCCGCTGAAACAAGAACACGACGACTCCATAGAGAAAATTCCCCATTTTTCTATAGAAAACTGCCTTTCCGGCCATTTTTTGTCTGACAAAACACGAGTGTTGAAAATCTGGTGGGAATCACGGCTTCCAAAACCATTAGATCAATCCGTCGCATCATTTTCGACAAGACAGCAGCCTTAAGGCCCGCTGAAACAAGAACACGACGACTCCATAGAGAAAATTCCCCTTTTTTCAATAGAAAATTCCCTTTGCGGCCATTTTTTAGCTAAAAAAACATGAGTGCTGGAAATCTGGTGGGAATCATGGCTTCCAAAACCATTAGATCAATCCGTCCCATCATTTTCGATAAGACAGCAGCCTGAAGGCCCGCTGAAACAAGAACACGACGACTCCAAAGAGAAAATTCCACATTTTTCAATAGAAAAATCCCTTTCCTGCCATTTTTTGTCTGAAAAAACACGAGTGTTGGAAATCTGGTGGGAATCATGGCTTCCAAAACCATTAGATCAATCCGTCCCATCATTTTCGACAAGACAGCAGCCTGAAGGCCCGCTGAAACAAGAACACGACGACTCCATAGAGAAAATTCCCCATTTTTCTATAGAAAACTGCCTTTCCGGCCATTTTTTGTCTGAAGAAACACGAGTGTTGGAAATCTGGTGGGAATCATGGCTTCCAAAACCATTAGATCAATCCGTCCCATCATTTTCGACAAGACAGCAGCCTGAAGGCCCGCTGAAACAAGAACACGAAGACTCCACAGAGAAAATTCCCCATTTTTCTATAGAAAATTCCCTTTCCAGCCATTTTTTGGCTAAAAAACACCCGTGTTGGAAATCTGGTGGGAATCATGGCTTCCAAAACCATTAGATCAATCCGTCCCATCATTTTCGATAAGACAAGCAAGCCTGAAGGCCCGCTGAAACAAGAACACGACGACTCCACAGAGAAAATTCCCTACTTTTCCATAGAAAATTACCTTTCCGGCCATTTTTTGTCTGAAAAAACACGAGTGTTGGAAATCTGGTGGGAATCAAGGCTTCCAAAACCATTAGATCAATCCGTCCCATCATTTTCGACAAGACAGCAGCCTGAAGGCCCGCTGAAACAAGAAAGAACACGATGACTCCACAGAGAAAATTCCCTACTTTTCCATAGAAAATTTCCTTTCCGGCCATTTTTTGTCTGAAAAAACACGAGTGTTGGAAATCTGGTGGGAATCATGGCTTCCAAAACCATTAGATCAATCCGTCCCATCATTTTCGACAAGACAGCAGCCTGAAGGCCCGCTGAAACAAGAACACGAAGACTCCACAGAGAAATTTCCCATTTTTCCATAGAAAATTCCCTTTCCAGCCATTTTTTGGTTAAAAAACACCAGTGTTGGAAATCTGGTGGGAATCACGGCTTCCAAAACCATTAGATCAATCCGTCCCATTATTTTCGACAAGACAGCAGCCTGAAGGCCCGCTGAAACAAGAACACGAAGACTCCACAGAGAAAATTCCCCATTTTTCTATAGAAAATTCCCTTTCCAGCCATTTTTTGGCGAAAAAACACCCGTGTTGGAAATCTGGTGGGAATCATGGCTTCCAAAACCATTAGATCAATCCGTCGCATCAATTTCGACAAGACAGCAGCATGAAGGCCCGCCCGAAACAAGAACACGAAGACTCCACAGAGAAAATTTCCCATTTTTCCATATTAAAATTCCGTTCCGGGCCTTTTTTGGCTGAAGAAACACGAGTGTTGGAAATCTGGTGGGAATCATGGCTTCCAAAACCATTAGATCAATCCGTCCCATCATTTTCGACAAGACAGCAGCCTGAAGGCCCGCTAAAACAAGAACACGAAGACTCCACAGAGAAAATTCCCAATTTTTCTATAGAAAATTCCCTTTCCTGCCATTTTTTGGCTAAAAAACACGCGTGTTGGAAATCTGGTGGGAATCATGGCTTCCAAAACCATTAGATCAATCCGTCGCATCATTTTCGACAAGACAGCAGCCTGAAGGCCCGCTGAAACAAGAACACGACGACTCCACAGAGAAAATTCCCAAATTTTCAATAGAAAATTACCTTTCCGGCCATTTTTTGGCTGAAAAAACACGAGTGTTGTAAATCTGGTGGGAATCAAGGCTTCCAAAACCATTAGATCAATCCGTCGCATCATTTTCGACAAGACAGCAGCCTGAAGGCCCGCTGAAACAAGAACACGAAGACTCCACAGAGAAAATTCCACTTTTTTCCATAGAAAATTCCCTTTCCAGCCATTTTTTGGTTAAAAAACACGAGTGTTGGAAATCTGGTGGGAATCATGGCTTCCAAAACCATTAGATCAATCCGTCCCATCATTTTCGACAAGACAGCAGCCTGAAGGCCCGCTGAAACAAGAACACGAAGACTCCACAGAGAAAATTCCTCGTTTTTCCATAGAAAATTCCCTTTCCAGCCATTTTTTGGTTAAAAAACACCAGTGTTGGAAATCTGGTGGGAATCATGGCTCCCAAAACCATTAGATCAATCCGTCCCATCATTTCGGACATGAGAGTCGCCTGAAGGCCCGCAGAAACAAGAACACGAAGGCTCCACAGAGAAAATTCCCCGTTTTTCAATAGAAAATTCCCTTTCCGGCCATTTTTTAGCTAAAAAAACATGAGTGTTGGAAATCTGGTGGGAATCATGGCTTCCAAAACCATTAGATCAATCCGTCGCATCATTTTCGACAAGACAGCAGCCTGAAGGCCCGCTGAAACAAGAACACGATGACTCCACAGAGAAAATTCCCCATTTTTCTATAGAAAACTGCCTTTCCGGCCATTTTTTGTCTAAAAAAACACGAGTGTTGGAAATCTGGTGGGAATCATGGCTTCCAAAACCATTAGATCAATCCGTCCCATCATTTTCGACAAGACAGCAGCCTGAAGGCCCGCTGAAACAAGAACACGAAGACTCCACGGAGAAAATTCCTCGTTTTTCCATAGAAAATTCCCTTTCCAGCCATTTTTTGGTTAAAAAACACCAGTGTTGGAAATCTGGTGGGAATCATGGCTCCCAAAATCATTAGATCAATCCGTCCCATCATTTTCGACAAGAAAGTAGCCTGAAGCACCGCTGAAACACGAACACAAACTCTCCACAGAGAAAATTCCCTACTTTTCCATAGAAAATTACCTTTCCGGCCATTTTTTGGCTGAAAAAACACGAGTGTTGAAAATCTGGTGGGAATCACGGCTTCCAAAACCATTAGATCAATCCGTCGCATCATTTTCGACAAGACAGCAGCCTGAAGGCCCGCTGAAACAAGAACACGACGACTCCATAGAGAAAATTCCCCATTTTTCTATAGAAAACTGCCTTTCCGGCCATTTTTTGTCTGAAAAAACACGAGTGTTGGAAATCTGGTGGGAATCATGGCTTCCAAAACCATTAGATCAATCCGTCCCATCATTTTCGACAAGACAGCAGCCTGAAGGCCCGCTGAAACAAGAACACGATGACTCCACAGAGAAAATTCCCCATTTTTCTATAGAAAACTGCCTTTCCGGCCATTTTTTGTCTAAAAAAACACGAGTGTTGGAAATCTGGTGGGAATCATGGCTTCCAAAACCATTAGATTAATCCGTCCCCTCATTTTCGACATGACAGCAGCCTGAAGGCCCGCTGAAACAAGAACACGAAGACTCCATAGGGAAAATTCCCCGTTTTTCAATAGAAAATTCCCTTTCCGGCCATTTTTTAGCTAAAAAAACATGAGTGCTGGAAATCTGGTGGGAATCATGGCTTCCAAAACCATTAAATCAATCCGTCCCATCATTTTTGACAAGACAGCAGCCTGAAGGCCCGCCGAAAGCGGAACACGAAGACTCCACAGAGAAAATTCCCCGTTTTTCTATAGAAAATTCCCTTTCCGGCCATTTTTTCTCTGAAAAAACACGAGTGTTGGAAATCTAGAGGGAATCATGCTTCCAAAACCATTAGATCAATCCGTCCCATCATTTTCGACAAGAAAGTAGCCTGAAGCACCGCTGAAACAAGAACACGAACTCTCCACAGAGAAAATTCCCTATTTTTCCATAGAAAATTCCCTTTCCAGCCATTTTTTGGTTAAAAAACACGAGTGTTGGAAATCTGGTGGGAATCATGGCTCCCAAAACCATTAGATCAATCCGTCCCATCATTTTCGACAAGAAAGTAGCCTGAAGCACCGCTGAAACACGAACACAAACTCTCCACAGAGAAAATTCCCATTTTTTCCATAGAAAATTCCCTTCCCGGCCATTTTTTGGCTGGAAAAAGCACGAGTGTTGGAATCTGGTGGGAATCATGGCTTCCAAAACCATTAGATCAATCCGTCCCATCATTTTCGACAAGACAGCAGCCTGAAGGCCCGCTGAAACAAGAACACGAAGACTCCACAGAGAAAATTCCCCATTTTTCTATAGAAAACTGCCTTTCCGGCCATTTTTTGTCTGAAAAAACACGAGTGTTGGAAATCTGGTGGGAATCATGGCTTCCAAAACCATTAGATCAATCCGTCCCATCATTTTCGACAAGAAAGTAGCCTGAAGCACCGCTGAAACAAGAACACGAACTCTCCACAGAGAAAATTCCCTATTTTTCCATAGAAAATTCCCTTTCCGGCCATTTTTTAGCTAAAAAAACATGAGTGCTTGAAATCTAGTGGGAATCATGGCTTCCAAAACCATTAAATCAATCCGTCCCATCATTTTTGACAAGACAGCAGCCTGAAGGCCCGCTGAAACAAGAACACGAAGACTCCACAGAGAAAATTCCCCGTTTTTCTATAGAAAATTCCCTTTCCGGCCATTTTTTGTCTGAAAAAACACGAGTGTTGGAAATCTGGTGGGAATCATGGCTTCCAAAACCATTAGATCAATCCGTCGCATCATTTTCGACAAGACAGCAGCCTGAAGGCCCGCTGAAACAAGAACACGAAGACTCCACAGAGAAAATTCCCCGTTTTTCTATAGAAAATTCCCTTTCCAGCCATTTTTTGGCTAAAAAACACCAGTGTTGGAAATCTGGTGGGAATCATGGCTTCCAAAACCATTAGATTAATCCGTCCCCTCATTTTCGACATGACAGCAGCCTGAAGGCCCGCTGAAACAAGAACACGAAGACTCCACAGAGAAAATTCCCCGTTTTTCTATAGAAAATTCCCTTTCCAGCCATTTTTTGGCTAAAAAAACATGAGTGCTGGAAATCTGGTGGGAATCATGGCTTCCAAAACTATTAAATCAATCCGTCCCATCATTTTTGACAAGACAGCCGCCTGAAGGCCCGCAAAAACAGGAACACGAAGGCTCCACAGAGAAAATTCCCCGTTTTTCTATAGAAAATTCCCTTTCCGGCCATTTTTTCTCTGAAAAAACACGAGTGTTGGAAATCTAGAGGGAATCATGCTTCCAAAACCATTAGATCAATCCGTCCCATTATTTTCGACATGACAGCAGCCTAAAGGCCCGGCGATACAAGAACACGAAGACTCCACAGAGAAAATTCCCCGTTTTTCTATAGAAAATTCCCTTTCCAGCCATTTTTTGGCTAAAAAACACCCGTGTTGGAAATCTGGTGGGAATCATGGCTTCCAAAACCATTAGATCAATCCGTCGCATCAATTTCGACAAGACAGCAGCATGAAGGCCCGCTGAAACAAGAACACGATGACTCCACAGAGAAAATTCCCCATTTTTCTATAGAAAACTGCCTTTCCGGCCATTTTTTGTCTGAAAAAACACGAGTGTTGGAAATCTGGTGGGAATCATGGCTTCCAAAACCATTAGATCAATCCGTCGCATCATTTTCGAGAAGACAGCAGCCTGAAGGCCCGCTGAAACAAGAACACGATGACTCCACAGAGAAAATTCCCCGTTTTTCAATAGAAAATTCCCTTTCCGGCCATTTTTTAGCTAAAAAAACATGAGTGCTGGAAATCTGGTGGGAATCATGGCTTCCAAAACTATTAAATCAATCCGTCCCATTATTTTCGACATGACAGCAGCCTAAAGGCCCGGCGATACAAGAACACGAAGACTCCACAGAAAAATTCCCCATTTTTCCATAGAAAATTCCTTTCCGGCCATTTTTTGGCTGAAAAAACGCGAGTGTTGGAAATCTGGTGGGAAATCATGGCTTCCAAAACCATTAGATCAATCCGTCCCATCATTTTCGACAAGACAGCAGCCATTAGAAATCCGGCCCGCTTTTCGACAAGAACAAGAACGAAGACTCCATAGAGAAAATTCCCCATTTTTCTATAGAAAACTGCCTTTCCGGCCATTTTTTGCCTGAAAAACACGAATGTTCAATATCTGGGGGGAATCACGGCTTCCAAAACCATTAGATCAATCCGTCCCATCATTTTTGACAAGACAGCCGTCTGAAGGCCCGCAAAAACAGGAACACGAAGGCTCCACAGAGAAAATTCCCCGTTTTTCTATAGAAAATTCCCTTTCCGGCCATTTTTTCTCTGAAAAAACACGAGTGTTGGAAATCTGGTGGGAATCATGGCTTCCAAAACCATTAGATCAATCCGTCCCATCATTTTCGATAAGAAAGTAGCCTGAAGCACCGCTGAAACAAGAACACGAAGACTCCACAGAGAAAATTCCTCGTTTTTCCATAGAAAATTCCCTTTCCGGCCATTTTTTGGCAAAAAAACACCAGTGTCGGAAATCTGGTGGGAATCATGGCTTCCAAAACCATTAAATCAATCCGTCCCATCATTTTTGACAAGACAGCAGCCTGAAGGCCCGCCGAAAGCGGAACACGAAGACTCCACAGAGAAAATTCCCCGTTTTTCTATAGAAAATTCCCTTTCCGGCCATTTTTTCTCTGAAAAAACACGAGTGTTGGAAATCTGGTGGGAATCATGGCTTCCGAAACCATTAGATCAATCCGCCCCATCATTTTCGACATGACAGTAGCCTAAAGGCCCGCTGAAACAAGAACACGAAGACTCCACAGAGAAAATTCCTCGTTTTTCCATAGAAAATTTCATTTCCGGCGATTTTTTGGCTAAAAAAACATGAGTGCTGGAAATCTGGTGGGAATCATGGCTTCCAAAACCATTAAATCAATCCGTCCCATCATTTTCGACAAGACAGCAGCCTAAAGGCCCGCTGAAACAGGAACACGATGACTCCACAGAGAAAATTCCCCATTTTTCTATAGAAAATTCCCTTTCCGGCCTTTTTTGTCTGAAAAAACACGAATGTCGGAAATCTGATGGGAATCATGGCTTCCAAAACCATTAGATTAATCCGTCCCATCATTTTCGACATGACAGCAGCCTGAAGGCCCGCTGAAACAAGAACACGAAGACTCCACAGAGAAAATTCCCCATTTTTCTATAGAAAATTCCCTTTCCCGCCCTTTTTTGTGAAAAAAAACACGAGTGTTGGAAATCTGGTGGGAATCATGGCTTCCAAAACCATTAGATCAATCTGTCGCATCATTTTCGACAAGACAGCAGCCTGAAGGCCCGCTGAAACAAGAACACGATGACTCCACAGAGAAAATTCCCCATTTTTCTATAGAAAATTCCCTTTCCGGCCATTTTTTAGCTAAAAAAACATGAGTGCTGGAAATCTGGTGGGAATCATGGCTTCCAAAACCATTAGATCAATCCGTCCCATCATTTTCGACAAGACAGCAGCCTGAAGGCCCGCTGAAACAAGAACACGAAGACTCCACGGAGAAAATTCCTCGTTTTTCCATTGAAAATTCCCTTTCCGGCCATTTTTTGGCTGAAAAAACACGAGTGTTGGAAATCTGGTAGGAAACATGGCTTCCAAAACCGTTAGATCAATCCGGCCCATCATTTTGGACATGACATGAAGGCCCGCTGAAACACGAACACAAACTCTCCACAGAGAAAATTCCCTACTTTTCCATAGAAAATTACCTTTCCGGCCATTTTTTGGTTAAAAAACACCAGTGTTGGAAATCTGGTGGGAATCATGGCTCCCAAAATCATTAGATCAATCCGTCCCATCATTTTCGACAAGAAAGTAGCCTGAAGGCCCGCTGAAACAAGAACACGACGACTCCACAGATAAAATTCCACATTTTTCAATAGAAAATTCCCTTTCCGGCCATTTTTTGGTTGAAAAAAGACGAGTGTTGGAAATCAATTGAGAGACATGGCTTCCAAAACCATTAGATCAATCCGTCGCACCATGTTCGACAAGACAGCAGCCTGAAGGCCCGCTGAAACAAGAACACGAAGACTCCACAGAGAAAATTCCTCGTTTTTCCATAGAAAATTCCCTTTCCAGCCATTTTTTGGTTAAAAAACACGAGTGTTGGAAATCTGGTGGGAATCATGGCTCCCAAAACCATTAGATCAATCCGTCCCATCATTTTCCATAAGACAACAGCCTGAAGGCCCGCTGAAACAAGAACACGAAGACTCCACAGAGAAAATTCCTCGTTTTTCCATAGAAAATTCCCTTTCCGGCCATTTTTTGTCTGAAAAAACACGAGTGTTGGAAATCTGGTGGGAATCATGGCTTCCAAAACCATTAGATCAATCCGTCGCACCATTTTCGACAAGACAGCAGCCTGAAGGCCCGCTGAAACAAGAACACGAAGACTCCACAGAGAAAATTCCTCGTTTTTCCATAGAAAATTCCCTTTCCAGCCATTTTTTAGCTAAAAAAACACCAGTGTTGGAAATCTGGTGGGAATCATGGCTTCCAAAACTATTAGATCAATCCGTCCCATCATTTTCGACAAGAAAGTAGCCTGAAGGACCGCTGAAACAAGAACACGATGACTCCACAGAGAAAATTCCCCGTTTTTCTATAGAAAATTCCCTTTCCGGCCATTTTTTGTCTGAAAAAACACGAGTGTTGGAAATCTGGTGGGAATCATGGCTTCCAAAACCATTAGATCAATCCGTCCCATCATTTTCGACAAGACAGCAGCCTGAAGGCCCGCTGAAACAAGAACACGAAGTCTCCACAGAGAAAATTCCCCGTTTTTCTATAGAAAATTCCCTTTCCGGCCATTTTTTGTCTGAAAAAACACGAGTGTTGGAAATCTGGTGGGAATCATGGCTTCCAAAACCATTAGATTAATCCGTCCCATCATTTTCGACATGACAGCAGCCTGAAGGCCCGCTGAAACAAGAACACGAAGACTCCATAGAGAAAATTCCTTATTTTTAAATAGAAAATTCCCTTTCCGGCCATTTTTTAGCTAAAAAAACATGAGTGCTGGAAATCTGGTGGGAATCATGGCTTCCAAAACCATTAAATCAATCCGTCCCATCATTTTTGACAAGACAGCAGCCTGAAGGCCCGCCGAAACAGGAACACGAAGACTCCACAGAGAAAATTCCCCGTTTTTCTATAGAAAATTCCCTTTCCGGCCATTTTTTCTCTGAAAAAACACGAGTGTTGGAAATCTAGAGGGAATCATGCTTCCAAAACCATTAGATCAATCCGTCCCATTATTTTGGACATGACAGCAGCCTAAAGGCCCGGCGATACAAGAACACGAAGACTCCACAGAGAAAATTCCTCGTTTTTCCATAGAAAATTTCATTTCCGGCGATTTTTTGGCCAAAAAACCATGAGTGCTGGAAATCTGGTGGGAATCATGGCTTCCAAAACCATTAGATCAATCCGTCCCATCATTTTCGACAAGACAGCAGCCTGAAGGCCCGCTGAAACAAGAACACGATGACTCCACAGAGAAAATTCCCCATTTTTCTATAGAAAACTGCCTTTCCGGCCATTTTTTGTCTGAAAAAACACGAGTGTTGGAAATCTGGTGGGAATCATGGCTTCCAAAACCATTAGATCAATCCGTCGCATCATTTTCGACAAGACAGTAGCCTGAAGCCCTGCTGAAACAAGAACACGAACTCTCCACGGAGAAAATTCCCTATTTTTCCATAGAAAATTCCCTTTCCGGCCATTTTTTGGGTGAAAAACCACGAGTGTTGAAAATATGGTGGGGATCATGGCTTCCAAAATCATTAGATTAATCCGTCCCATCATTTTTGACAAAACAGCAGCCTGAAGGCCCGCCGAAAGCGGAACACGAAGACTCCACAGAGAAAATTCCCCGTTTTTCCATAGAAATTTCCTTTTCCGGCCATTTTTTGGCTAAAAAACACGAGTGTTGGAAATCTGGTGGGAATCATGGCTTCCAAAACCATTAAATCAATCCGTCCCACCATTTTTGACAAGACAGCAGCCTGAAGGCCCGCCGAAAGCGGAACACGAAGACTCCACAGAGAAAATTCCCTATTTTTCCATAGAAAATTCCCTTTCCGGCCATTTTTTAGCTGAAAAACACGAGTGTTGGAAATCTGGTGGGAATCATGGCTGCCAAAACCGTTAGATCAATCCGTCCCCTCATTTTGGACGTGACAGTAGCCTGAAGCACCGCTGAAACATGAACACGAAGTCTCCACAGAGTAAATTCCCTATTTTCCCATGGAAAATTCCATTTACTGCCATTTTTTGGCGGAAAAAACACGAGTGTTGGAAATCTGGTGGGAATCATGGCTTCCAAAACCATTAGATTAATCCGTCCCATCATTTTCGACATGACAGCAGCCTGACGGCCCGCTGAAACAAGAACATGAAGACTCAACATAGAAAATACCACATTTTACCATAGAAAATTCCCTTTCCATCCATTTTTTGGTTAAAAAACACCAGTGTTGTAAATCTGGTGGGAATCATGGCTTCCAAAACCATTAGATTAATCCGTCCCATCATTTTCGACATGACAGCAGCCTGAAGGCCCGCTGAAACAAGAACACGAAGACTCCACAGAGAAAATTCCTCGTTTTTCCATAGAAAATTTCATTTCCGGCGATTTTTTGGCTAAAAAAACATGAGTGCTGGAAATCTGGTGGGAATCATGGCTTCCAAAACCATTAAATCAATCCGTCCCATCATTTTTGACAAGACAGCAGCCTGAAGGCCCGCCGAAAGCGGAACACGAAGACTCCACAGAGAAAATTCCCCGTTTTTCTATAGAAAATTCCCTTTCCGGCCATTTTTTCTCTGAAAAAACACGAGTGTTGGAAATCTAGAGGGAATCATGCTTCCAAAACCATTAGATCAATCCGTCCCATTATTTTGGACATGACAGCAGCCTAAAGGCCCGGCGATACAAGAACACGAACTCTCAACAGAGAAAATTCCCAATTTTTCCATAGAAAATTCCCTTTCCGGCCATTTTTTGTCTGAAAAAACACGAGTGTTCGAAATCTGGTGGGAATCATGGCTTCCAAAACCATTAGATCAATCCGTCCCATCATTTTCGATAAGAAAGTAGCCTGAAGCACCGCTGAAACAAGAACACGAACTCTCCACAGAGAAAATTCCCTATTTTTCCATAGAAAATTCCCTTTCCTGCCATTTTTTGGCTGAAAAAACACGAGTGTTGAAAATCTGGTGGGAATCATGGCTTCCCAAATCATTAGAACGATCCGTCGCATCATTTTCGTCAAGACAGCAGCCTAAAGGCCCGCTGAAACAGGAACACGGAGACTCCACAGAGAAAATTCCCCGTTTTTCTATAGAAAATTCCCTTTCCGGCCATTTTTCGTCTAAAAAACACCAGTGTTGGAAATCTTGTGGGAATCATGGCTTCCAAAAGCATTAGATCAATCCGTCCCATCATTTTCCACATGACAGCAGCCTAAAGGCCCGCTGAAACAAAAACACGAACACTCCACAGAGAAAATTCCCTGCTTTTCCATAGAAAATTTCATTTCCGGCCATTTTTTGGCTGAAAAAACACGAGTGTTGGAAATCTGGTGGGAATCATGGCTTCCAAAACCATTAGATCAATCCGTCGCACCATTTTCGACAAGACAGCAGCCTGAAGGCCCGCTGAAACAAGAACACGATGACTCAACAGAGAAAATTCCCCATTTTTCTATAGAAAACTGCCTTTCCGGCTATTTTTTGTCTAAAAAAACACGAGTGTTGGAAATCTGGTGGGAATCATGGCTTCCAAAACCATTAGATTAATCCGTCCCCTCATTTTCGACATGACAGCAGCCTGAAGGCCCGCAAAAACAGGAACACGAAGGCTCCACAGAGAAAATTCCCCGTTTTTCTATAGAAAATTCCCTTTCCGGCCATTTTTTAGCTAAAAAAACATGAGTGCTGGAAATCTGGTGGGAATCATGGCTTCCAAAACCATTAGATCAATCCGCCCCATCATTTTCGATAAGACAGCAGCCTGAAGGCCCGCTGAAACAAGAACACGAAGACTCCACAGAGAAAATTCCTCGTTTTTCCATAGAAAATTCCCTTTCCAGCCATTTTTTGGTTAAAAAACACCAGTGTTGGAAATCTGGTGGGAATCATGGCTCCCAAAACCATTAGATCAATCCGTCCCATCATTTTCGACAAGACAGCAGCCTGAAGGCCCGCTGAAACAAGAACACGATGACTCCACAGAGAAAATTCCCTATTTTTCCATAGAAAATTACCTTTCCGGCCATTTTTTGATTGAAAAAACACGAGTGTTGGAAATCTGGTGGGAATCATGGCTTCCAAAACCATTAGATTAATCCGTCCCCTCATTTTCGACATGACAGCAGCCTGAAGGCCCGCTGAAACAAGAACATGAAGACTCCATAGGGAAAATTCCCCGTTTTTCTATAGAAAATTCCCTTTCCGGCCATTTTTTCTCTGAAAAAACACGAGTGTTGGAAATCTGGTGGGAATCATGGCTTCCAAAACCATTAGATCAATCCGTCGCATCATTTTCGACAAGACAGCAGCCTGAAGGCCCGCTGAAACAAGAACACGAAGACTCCACAGAGAAAATTCCCCGTTTTTCTATAGAAAATTCCCTTTCCGGCCATTTTTTCTCTGAAAAAACACGAGTGTTGGAAATCTGGTGGGAATCATGGCTTCCAAAACCATTAGATTAATCCGTCCCCTCATTTTCGACATGACAGCAGCCTGAAGGCCCGCTGAAACAAGAACATGAAGACTCCATAGGGAAAATTCCCCGTTTTTCAATAGAAAATTCCCTTTCCGGCCATTTTTTAGCTAAAAAAACATGAGTGCTGGAAATCTGGTGGGAATCATGGCTTCCAAAACCATTAGATCAATCCGTCCCATCATTTTCGATATGACAGCAGCCTAAAGGCCCGGCGATACAAGAACACGAAGACTCCACAGAGAAAATTCCCCGTTTTTCTATAGAAAATTCCCTTTCCAGCCATTTTTTGGCTAAACAACACCAGTGTTGGAAATTTGGAGGGAATCATGGCTTCCAAAACCATTAGATCAATCCGTCCCATCATTTTCGATAAGACAGCAGCCTGAAGGCCCGCTGAAACAAGAACACGAAGACTCCACAGAGAAAATTCCTCGTTTTTCCATAGAAAATTCCCTTTCCAGCCATTTTTTGGTTAAAAAACACCAGTGTTGGAAATCTGGTGGGAATCATGGCTCCCAAAACCATTAGATCAATCCGTCCCATCATTTTCGACAAGAAAGTAGCCTGAAGCACCGCTGAAACACGAACACAAACTCTCCACAGAGAAAATTCCCCGTTTTTCTATAGAAAATTCCCTTTCCGGCCATTTTTTGTCTGAAAAAACACGAGTGTTGGAAATCTGGTGGGAATCATGGCTTCCAAAACCATTAGGTCAATCCGTCCCACCGTTTTGGACATGAGAGTCGCCTGAAGGCCCGCTGAAACAAGAACACGAAGACTCCATAGAGAAAATTCCCCGTTTTTCAATAGAAAATTCCCTTTCCGGCCATTTTTTAGCTAAAAAAACATGAGTGCTGGAAATCTGGTGGGAATCATGGCTTCCAAAACCATTAAATCAATCCGTCCCATCATTTTTGACAAGACAGCAGCCTGAAGGCCGGCTGAAACAAGAACACGAAGACTCCACAGAGAAAATTCCCCGTTTTTCTATAGAAAATTCGCTTTCTGGCTATTTTTTGGCTGAAAAGACACGAGTGTTTGAAATCTGGGGGAATCATGGCTTCCAAAACCATTAGATCAATCCGTCCCATCATTTTCGACAAGACAGGAGCCTGAAGGCCCGCTGAAACAAGAACACGACGACTCCACAGAGAAAATTCCACATTTTTCTATAGAAAACTGCCTTTCCGGCCATTTTTTGGCTGAAAAAACACGAGTGTTGGAAATCTGGTGGGAATCATGGCTTCCAAAACCATTAGATCAATCCGTCCCATCATTTTCGACAAGACAGCAGCCTGAAGGCCCGCTGAAACAAGAACACGAAGACTCTACAGAGAAAATTCCCTCTTTATCCAAAGAAAATTCCCTTTCGGGCCCTTTTTTGGCTGAAAAAACAAGAGTGTTGGAAATCTGGTGGGAATCATGGCTTCCAAAACCCTTAGATCAATTCGTCCCATGATTTTCGACATGACAGCAGCCTGAAGGCCCGCTGAAACAAAAACACGAAGACTCCACAGAGAAAATTCCTCATTTTTCCATAGCAAATTCCCTTTCCAGCCATTTTTTGGCTGAAAAAACACGAGTGTTGAAAATCTGGTGGGAATCATGGCTTCCAAAACCATTAGATCAATCCGTCCCATCATTTTCGACAAGACAGCAGCCTGAAGGCCCGCTGAAACAAGAACACGAAGACTCCATAGAGAATATTCCCTATTTTTCCATTGAAAATTCCCTTTCCAGCCATTTTTTGGTTAAAAAACACCAGTGTTGGAAATCTGGTGGGAATCATGGCTTCCAAAACCATTAGATAAATCCGTCCCATCATTTTCGACAATACAGCAGCAGCTGAAGGCCCGCCGAAACAAGAACACGAAGACTCCAAGAGAAAATTCCCCGTTTTTCTATAGAAAATTCCCTTTCCGGCCATTTTTTGTCTAAAAAACACGAGTGTTGGAAATCTGAGAGAATCATGGCTTCCAAAACCATTACATCAATCCGTCCCACCATTTTTGACAAGACAGCAGCCTGAAGGCCCGCCAAAAGCGGAACACGAAGACTCCACAGAGAAAATTCCCTATTTTTCCATAGAAAATTCCCTTTCCGGCCATTTTTTGTCTGAAAAAACACGAGTGTTGGAAATCTGGTGGGAATCATGGCTTCCAAAACCATTAGATCAATCCGTCCCATCATTTTCGATAAGACAGCAGCCTGAAGGCCCGCTGAAACAAGAACACAAAGACTCCACAGAGAAAATTCATCGTTTTTCCATAGAAAATTCCCTTTCCGGCCATTTTTTGGCTAAAAAACACCAGTGTTGGAAATCTGGTGGGAATCATGGCTTCCAAAACCATTAGATCAATCCGTCCCATCATTTTCGAGAAGACAGCAGCTTGAAGGCCTGCTGAAACAAGAACACGAAGACTCCACAGAGAAAATTCCCCGTTTTTCCGTAGAAAATTCCCTTCTCGGCGATTTTTTGGCCGAAAAAACACGAGTGTTGGAAATCTGGTGGGAATCATGGCTTCCAAAACCATTAGATCAATCCGTCCCATCATTTTCGATAAGACAGCAGCCTGAAGGCCCGCTGAAACAAGAACACGAAGACTCCACAGAGAAAATTCCCCATTTTTCTATAGAAAACTGCCTTTCCGGCCATTTTTTGTCTGAAAAAACACGAGTGTTGGAAATCTGGTGGGAATCATGGCTTCCAAAACCATTAGATCAATCCGTCGCATCAATTTCGACAAGACAGCAGCATGAAGGCCCGCTGAAACAAGAACACGAAGACTCCACAGAGAAAATTCCCCGTTTTTCTATAGAAAATTCCCTTTCCAGCCATTTTTTGTCTGAAAAAACACGAGTGTTCGAAATCTGGTGCGAATCATGGCTTCCAAAACCATTAGATCAATCCATCCCATCATTTTTGATAAGACGGCAGCCTGAAGGCCCGCTGAAACAAGAACACGAAGACTCCACAGAGAAAATTCCTCGTTTTTCCATAGAAAATTCCCTTTCCGGCCATTTTTTGCCAA